>KN468851.1:13635-63035 GCA_000787095.1 Periophthalmodon schlosseri | reverse complement strand
TCTTGGGGGAAAAAATGTACAAACACACCTGGATTATCCCAAGCTATGGAAGCCTGGCGAGGCAGAAAGCAACTCAAGGATAATGCCATGTCAATTTCACAACCAACCGAGCCGCTCCCATCCAAGAGGTATTATACGCAACTCAAACAAGCAGTACTACTTCAAACAATAAAGTACCTTATTAAACCTCAACATGAGAGAGGGAGAGAGAGAGAGAGAGAGAAAGAGAGAAGTCCCTGCTGTTAGGAATATATTTTTCTTTGCTCACGAATACATTCATTATATGTGACTACAGAATATGTTTGAAATCAGAGATGGCCAAAATGAGCTTAGAAAAAAGGCAATGTTTACATAAAAGAAAATCTGAACAAACACAATGAAATTTTGTAATACTGTTGAAGAGGTAGATTTTGGAAAAGTTTTTATATCACTCCTTTCCAATTCAAAAATAAGTTTAAAGCCCCTGTACCAGATTTTTTCCATGTGTTTGGGCAAAACGTGTCTTGCCCCAGCACAGATATATTGCATAAGCAGCTCTTGACATCAGTATAAGTCTGCTGTGTACTCTCTGCATCTAATTATAAAGTGTTTCATTGTCAGATAATCAGGAGCTGCGTGTTAGCATGCTAGTTGTTGTTAGCGCTACTGTGATGGCAAAACTCTGCTCTGAAAAGCGCTTTCAAACTCATCAGTGAATAATTAGGATGGTCGGATTTCATAGGGTGAGTGTGGAATAACTTTGGACCACTGCAAACTGATTAAAATGAACTAGTTCTGTTTTTCACATTTATATTATGACAGTGAGGTATAAAGAGCCTACACCTTTTTGGTCCTGAATGTTTAAGGCACTGTACCTGATTTTGACTGTCTTAAAAACATGACAAACGGAACTAGTTCATTTTAAACTATTTGTAGTGGTCAAAAGTTATTCCTCACTGACCTTATGCTGTCAGAGCATCCTAATTATTCAACGCCATGAGTTTATGAGCACTTGTCCCAACTTTCAGAGGCCAGAGCGACTCACGGTAATGCTAAGAACAACTAGCATGCTAACGCACACTTCCTAATACTCGAACAGTAAAACGCTTTATAATTAGACGCAGACAGTACGCAGCCAGGGGCGATGCCAGACATTTTTGGTTGGAGGAGGTAAGGGGGTGTTAAGGACTTCAACGCGGGTGCTCGCTTATCAAGTTAATTTAGAGCCTTTAGCAATGGAGCATATCCCTCACCCCCCGCCATGTTTGCTTTGCCGTTTTAAACAAGATTAAATGTAGTAAATTTATTTTTTAAATACTGTAGTCTCATTTTGAGCACTGTGGTTTCCATTTGAATATTCTTAGTTGAAACTGGGTGTGCTAAATTCTTTGGGGGAGGTATGGGGGTGCATTGGCCATTCTAGGGGAGGCTAGTGCCCCCTCAAGCCCAACCCCTGGCGCCGCCCCTGTACACAGCAGACTTACATTCTATAAGCAGCTCTTGAGTTCATAATATATGTACTGGGGCAAGACAAAAATGCTCAATTTGTTGGGTATGTGTCCATTTATATTGTTTTTTATAGTTATTGTTGTATACTGCACTTTGGTCTACTGTGTTGTCTTTAAAATGCAACAGAAATACAGCTGGATTTGATTGGATTGGGTGCAGATCCTGTAAATGTTATTATTTCTGGAATAATGTCCGAATATAGCCTGCCTGTGATTGACAAGAGGGATATCACAAGCCAAATTCAATAACAACCTGAAATCACAGCCCTGTTCGTAGCTGAATCATTCCATAGTCTTAGCATAGCCTTAGCCCCTTCGGTATAATTTAGCACTGTCAGACGATGAACTCATCTCCCCCAAAAGAAAATGAATGGGCTGCCATCCAAGAAGTCTGTACAGAAATCCTTCAAACTACTTTGGAGCGGGGAAATTTAACACGAAACCAGAGTGAAAAGACTGATGAAGAGTTAGAACATCCCCCATCTTTCTGTATCTTTGGTGGTGGTAGTGGAGAGGGTAAGAGGGTTATTATAATTTAGCAAATAATATAATTCACGTTCAAATCATTGGAGTTTTAATCAAGCAACCGCATGCACTTAAAAGCAGGCATTCTGAGGAAATTACTCAATTGTCATGTTGTTTCCATGGAGATTTTATCACTTTGCCTGGAAATGTTCAACAGTATAACATTAAACGTTCATCTCCATGGAGACACCACCAGGCCAGGTTACAAGTCCGATCTGTGGAAAGATGTGTAGTAAGAAAGAATTTTTTTAAGGTGTTCTTTTAAATAAATACACCTGTAGTTGAATAAATGCAAGACAAATAAGTTGAGTGCGTCAAGCAAAGCAATATAATATCTATGGAGACAAGCAGCAAACCTAAACCTAGTGCATCTTTACCCACATTGCCTATTAGTCTGCACTATTAGTATGATATATTACTAAATCACGCTTTCTTTGTGGTGGCACTTCTGGTTAAGTGGGAATCCTGTTCCTTTCAGTGGAGAATTTGGGTAAAGTTTTGTCGCTAAAATGATATTAAGTAGATTGATTTGTGTGAAATGTTCAATATTTATGTGCAACAACAAGTCAACACTGCACCGATTCTCTGGGAGGCTTTAAAACAGCTCTGTAGTCCCTATAGAACTTATTTGCTGTCAACATCGGCAGCCCCGTACAAAATAATACAACCTGAATAGCCATGGCAGCACAGCAACTTCGGGAATAAGGGGAATAGCGCTTTACAATTTCATGCATTATTCATTCACTCCACACTCGGTGGTGGTACAATACTATTGTAGCCACAGCTGCGTGGGGTAGGACTGACAGAAGTGAGGTTGCCAATTTGCCCCATCGGCCCCTCCAGCCACCACCAACACTCACACACGCAATGTGGGATTCACAAGATCTTGTGTCACAAGATCTCACAGATTTTGTCTGTGAGATTGTCTGTGACACAAGACTGTGCACACACGAGAAAAATTATAAATACATTTCTTGAGAATCTGTAGTTCAAAAAAGCAGTGCTACAATGACAGCAAATATATTACATCATTGAAATAAAAACTGAGGCCAAAATTGTGACTCTGAATCACACAATTTATGTGTAATAAATTATGTCAAAATCTCATCTTGTCTCGTTCTCGTGGACCCAATCTCGTATGTTGTCTCGTCTCGTGGAAACTGTCTCGTCCCACCCCTCCTAGGCAATGTGGGTGAAGTGTCTTGCCTAAGGACAGAACAACAATTTTTGCCACTGGCTCCCCACGGTGGCACCTGGTATTCCCAGCGGTCTCCCATCCAAGTAACCAACCAGGCCCAACCCTGTTTAGCCTCTGAGATCAGGCTTTGACAAGAAAGTTTAACCATCAAAAACTCGCTCAATCCTGTAACATAATCAAGAACAAAGTGTAGAGTAAAACACTTCAAAACTTACAATGTTGTTCTTCTTGACTAGGAGTCAGTTGTGTTGAGCTTTGTGTGTGCGGCATAAAAGTGAATTCAAATGGCTTACTTTCTCATTCTGAAATTGTCCTTGGTTTTGTCACGGCCGCTCGACACAAGTCCGGTGTAAAATCAAATGAAAAAAAAAAAAAAATACGGCTTAGCTTTTGTCCCTGAAATAGTCTGAAAGCAAAAGTCGAATTGATCACTACTAGCGCTTTTCAACCTTTTGTATTTTTTGAATTAGCATTAGGCATTGAGAGCTGCATGCTAACCGGATCAAATTTCCAAAATCATTCAAGTGTGGGCGGTAATGAGGGGGTTAGCGCTGTTCAGTGGAGCGTCACGGTACTACGCTGAGCAAAGGTCAGTGAATGCATCCTCATTATCTGCTAAATTACAGGGTCCGTGATGTCATAGGAATACAGGAACAGCTTTGCACAGATGAGTAAAATATGTTGGAGCAAATTGGGACTCAAAGAATGATTTTTGACTTGATTTTGTGATTGTGGAAAATTTTAGATTTAATTGTTTTTTGTTTTTTTTTCCTGTATAAAAAATCTGTTGACTGCACTTGGTAAACAACATTAGAATATTTGGTCCTATACTGACAAGATAGTTTGAGCTATTATAGGGGCTGAAAGGTTTTTGTAAACACATGTTCTGGCTAAATTTGTGATTGTAATTAGATTTGTGATTTGTAGGGTTGCAACTAATAATTATTTTAGTAGTGAGTGTTTTTTTTCTATTCGTCGACTAGGCAAACAATTATTGCAAAGATTGAAATTTTTAAAATGAATTTTCACCTGAAAAAACCTCTAGATATAAAATGTTAAATGGTCACACTTTACATCAAGGAACCGGTCACCCATTCACACACACACATTCATACACCAGTGTACGCAGACACTGGAGGTGAGGTGGGTTAAGTGTCTTGCCCAAGTACACAATGACAGCATTCATCTGTGGGAGCTGGAATTACACCGCCAATCTGTGAGTCAGTGGGCCTGCCTGCTCAACCAATGATGTTTATGTTGAGAACAGGATTCGAACTGTTGACCTTCAGATCAGAGGTCAATCACTCTACCAGCTGAGCTACTGCCGCTGTTTAAGAATAAAGTATATTAATGAAAATCTGAAATTGCAATTTTTTTTCACATTTTCATTAAAGAGGGGGCATTTTACTTCTACGGGGTATTAACTGCCAACACATAACATATTTAGATCAGCGTGTTACCTTTTATTGTTTTGACGATGCTATCACAACACAATCAGTGTGCATCCCGCTAATGAAACTACTGCACATCGCATCAGCTTTGTCAAGTTGTTGAGTGCAGTTTTGTATCATGCTCTTGTATATTTATGGAGAATTGTCGTGCGGGAGAATGGCTGACGTAGGCTTGTGGGTGGAGCTTTGGACAGAATCTTACAGCTAAACGTAAGGAGGTTTCGAATAGAGCCCCAGAGAAAAATTCTCAAACATACATGGATGACATTTAAAACCTCTTCAGACATGTGTTTGATTAGGGAACTGTGTTATAACATGGTAGAAAAAAAAAATCAATTTTGCATAATACCAAAAGCCAAAAGCATATGTATAATACCAGGGGCGCCAGACTCGGGGGGTAAAGGGTACCATTTCCCCAAGGCCCATGGTAATGATTATTTCCTCAGGTGCATTTTTCTACACCTTCATATATTTTAGCTGTAATAAAATGCACTGCGTTTGTGTAAACATACACTTATAAACACATCACTAAGACAGCCCACGACAGGAGAAAAATGTCTTTCCTCAAGAAATGAGTCTAGTCCAGTTTAAACTCAAATAATTATGACATTATTTAAAGACTTAAAGACTTTGCGTGGATACAGCAAACAGTGTCTCTGTGATAAATAACACTAAACAGGATCCGCCTTCATGTCTGGGTGCCGTGTGTGTCCCCTGCGCCCCTCTGCCCGCTGCAGCCAGATGGGAAAGAGGCGGAGCCGTGAGTGCTGGAGGCTCACTCATTGGCTACTCTTGCATATAACAGTGAAGAAGCGCTAACAAATAAGTTTATGAGGCTTGAAACATCCCCATTTCCTCTCCAGACGTAGTTATCTGCCAGTGAAGGTCTAAAACAATCACAAAAGCCACAGGTTGTTGTGCAATTTTCGCCGTATTAGTATGTAAATGAACCGCTCACAAAGGGATGACGGCTCGTTCATTATGAATGTGCAGTCTTATGGGGTATTTATTTTGTTTAACCTGTTTTATTTCAAGTCTACACAGGAGAATGCCAATTGTAGTATTTGTACCACTGCAATTTGTAGACTATGGTAGACTCTATTTCACCAGACATTCATATCAGGAGCTAATCAGCCTATAGTTTTTTGATGCCACTACAGCTTAACTAGATGGCCTTCAGTTTTGCAGAATTCATTAAGGATGTGACTATGAGTTAAGCTCCAAAGCATATGTAGCTGAATCAACTGAATAAATATAAAGATCATAATCTAAATAGTGTATTTTCTTATAAAATAACATAATTATGTGAAATTCTGGTATTGCATGATCATTTATACACTCTAACACAAAGGGAACCTTCAAATTAATTTAGTAAGATATTGGGTGTATAGCCTTTTCTGTAAATAGTGTAAGGAAAAAAATAACCAAATTTTCTGGGATAAATAAACAAGATTATGTATCAGGAGCCCACTAAGAAAGTTTGTATCTAAGGCCCACAATTTGGTGGCACGCCCCTGACAACAGCAATAACAATTATCAAAATCTCATACCATAATTGCCTAATTAATTATAATTGATGCTGTGCATGCTACGGCGATCATTACTACAGTATTTTTTCAAGGTTTTCAGGAAAATGCAAAAATAAACAGCCTATTTGAATAAGATGAATTGGGTGTATTTTTGTTTTTCTGGCTGGAAAATATTCCTGATTTGCTTAGGACAGAGTCAGTGAGACCTACAGATGCAGCAGGGTCTGGAGAGTAATGCTACGCTAACAGTTTAATATTTGACAATTATTCTCATTAATCATTGCAGCCCTGGTGATTTGTTTAGTTTTTCTAAAGAAAGAATGAGTTGACCATGCACATCTGACACAGTATTTGACTAATTTTCTTCTATTATCTAAAATTATGAAATGTTCTCAATGTGCGACCATTCAAATTGAAATTTCCATTTGATTAATTATTCAACCTGAGAGAAAATATTTCCCCTTTGGCCACTAAAAAAAGAAAATCCTCGGAACAGTTTTACCATTAAGAAATCTTTTCAATAAAAATGTGGCTTTAATTTGTTCGTCAAAAGCACATTTACAAAGAGGTGGTACATTCTTTTGAACTGGGGCCAACAAGCATCTTTTCATTCTAACCGCTTCCAAAATTTGCCAAGACAAAACATATTTTTTCTCCTAGATAATGAAACATAGTAGAGCCTCATTATAAGGCGTGGAAAATGGGTTTGTATTGAAAAAGTCCTATGATGCAATTAGCGCCTTTGTGCAATTAACCAATTCGCTGCCGAGATATGGATATGCAAATCAAAGATAGAGATCGTAATTACTGAAGCACGCTGCGTTGTAACCCACTGCACTATTTTTCCCCCCATTCAAAGGGAAAACAAAGTGTATTCTCTAGCTCGCTGCTTTGGCCAAGTGCATATTTTGAACAGTGAATTGGTGACACTGTCTTGGGCCGCTTCCAACCAGGGTCTGGAGATGATAAAATACAAGAGTTGGAACAAAAGGTAGCATTGCGCCGCAGTGAATCACCCACATTAGACCGATGACTGGCCCATACAATAACCTAATTGCCTTGCGTTACTATAAGTGTATTCTGCTTCTGCGAGCCATGGGCCAGGACGCCATATCGTCATTAAAGATACAAAACATAAGCCCAAACAAGAACAGAAAAACGGATTTGACTACAATATTAAAGGAGACAAATTGTTCATAATCCGGTCGGGGCGACAGTAGCTTAGGTGGTAGAGCGTTTGTCCACTGATCTGAAAGTTGGCAGTTCAAATCCTGCTGTCAACATAAACATCATTGGTTGAGTGGTCAGATCCACTGACCCACAGGTTGGGGAATGCTGTTGTTGTGTCCTTGGGCAAGACACTTAACCCACCTCATCCCCAGTGTCTGCACACATTGGTGTGTGAATGGGTGAGCGGTTCCTTGAGTTATCATTTTACCATCTTCTTCTGAACTGATAAAAAATGTATGGCTTTAACTTGTTTCACAAAAAACGGAAATCATTATTTATTTATTTATTTTGGATAGACCGTTAAGTTCTGCCTTTAATACCTGATAATAACAAAATTACATTCGTCATCCACTCCACACCTGGTGAGTGATGCCATGGGGTGGACTCTTGGGAGCTGAAAGCACTGGACCTGGATCACCGGTGGTTTAGACCAATCACAGTGTAGCATTGTAGTTTGGGAACTTCACTTTTGTTTTTTGCCCAAACAAAGCAAACATGGCAGACGAACTTCAGCCTGTTTCAGCATAAATAACAATAAATTATTAAAAAAAACATGCAGAGGGAAGCATTTTGTGCATTTGTGGACAGGGAAGATGTCTGTGCTGTTCTGTCAACTGGATGTAACAAAAGTTGATTTCTGGGCTTGTTCTGCTCTGCTTTGACCAATCAGATTCAAATGGTCATGATGTTCTGCCTTTTCCTGATCCCTTTCAACTGTGTAGAACTAGAATTGCTAGGATTTGTTGTTGTTGATCTTAGTATTTGCTGTCTCAGAACTTTTTCAGTTAATAACATTTTTTCTGAATGCCAAAAATGTTTGTACGAAGTAGGCCTTTCACAATAACACATTTTGAAGTGTGATATATTGATTCTTAAAATATTGCGATAAACAGTAATATTGAAATGAATTTATACCAGTAGTTCAAGTATCTATAATGTGCCTTGTAAGTTAAACATTGGACCACCGACAAATCAAATGTCATCATAAAGGCCTAACACTCCATAAAATAAATAAAAATGTCCCTACTAGTGCGAAAAAGTACACATGATAAATATTGAGCCTGAATAAATATTGTTAATCTAGAATTTATAGACCGATACGTTGACAAGCCTAGTAAGAAGGCATTAAGTACAAATTTGTTTGTAAGAATGAGGCTAGTGTTCTAATCATTACAGTCCTCACATAAAATGCAAGAGATGCTGTTAACATCAGCTGCTCCACTTTTTTCAACATTAACTTACATTATTACCAGCAGAGGGCGCAGCCAGTAGCACTCCCTGATACTGGTGTTGAATCTGTTAAAATGGAGCATCAGCATTTTACTACACACACATAAGCTACATTATTTTAAGATAAAACAAAAACCTGTACCAATCCCTAAGCATCCAAACATATTTAAAATAGCCTGATAGGAGCATAATTTGTCTCCTTTCAGGCAAAAATCTGGGATAAAGTGACACATAGTCCTTTTGAAGCTACCTGCCGCTGTTATCTCCTGCCCGTGTGATAAATATAAATTAGCAGCACTGATATGGAAATGGTCTTCACTTTCTTTCAACACCGTTCAAAGTAAGACGTCTGTTTGCCATGCTTTCAGAGTCTTCGCCAGCTACGGGAAGGCTGAGGAAGAGGAGGGGCCATGCTAACAGCCCGCTACACTACATGTAGGTCAATTCTCCTCCCAATGGAACTAGCGCCTGCTTTAGGATTAGCCCTATGATTCATTATGGCTGAATTTAATTACAGTGGTAGTGAAAGTGGTAGCCAATGTGTCCATAGTTGTAATGTATTAGGGTCTCCTCTTACAGCACTGGGAGGGTGGGAGAGGATGATGGAGGGGGCTGGGAGGTTGGAGAAGCTGAAATTCTGAGAAATTTGTGATTGGTTAAAGTGCGAGGAGACTTCATGTTCTTGCGATGTCAAAAATTTGGGTAATATGTGAGGGAGATACGTGAGAATGGTTCGAGATAGAAGTTCGAGTAAAATTTGAACAAAAAAGTATTCGCTAGTGTAATTTTAGCCTTGCCCTACATTTGAAATTTTTCGATAATTAAATTCCAAACAACAACGCAAGCTAATTACTTCAATTGTACTTAACTTGTCTTGACGTTTTTGGGTTTTTTTTCTCTCTTTGAAGCTTCTCTACTTTCATTGCAAAACATTATGGTAATTAAACGTGCAATTGACTCATGACAGGAGTCAACATCATGTGAATTTGAAGGAAAGTAAAGTAAAATACTGTAAACTCACTGTACAAACAAAACTCTTGTTCACATTAAAGGTTGGATCAATTCCTTCTCAGGTCAAGTTCTGCCATTGTGTCTTTAGGCAAGTCACTTCACATTATTTAAATTTTTTTCTATACCAGTACTTTAATGATGCCTGCTTTTCAGTACAAATACCTGAATGGTTCTTTATTTAATGCCTGTATTTTTTTGTGTAAATAAGTAAGTGTAAATTTATGGCCAGTATTATTAAGAAAATGTGTTGCTGCGACAGTAAAGCTAACTCTAACTAGCATGCTAACACGCACTTCCTTATTATCAGACAATAAAAGACATTATAATTACATGCAGACAGCACGCAGGGGACTTATTTTGACCTTAAGAGCTGCTTATGCAATTTATCTGTACTGGGGCAAGACATATTTTGTTCAAGTACATGGAACAAACCAGGTATAGGGCCTTTAAAAGGAAAACAAAAAAACAAACTGTTAAAATTTCTATGTATAAAAACTACATTGGTTGGGTATATTTGTTGAGAGCTCAGCCAACACCAATTGTTGTTCAGAAGCCATCCCAGTCCGCCTCTCCTATTCCCGGCATCATGTCACGGAATCCTTATTAGCTTGATTTTGCTAACGCTATTATCTCCCATTCCTTCCTTTTTCACCTCGCAGCCTATTTAGATGTTTACTTCAGAGTCATCAAGGTTTCAAATGGTCTATCATGATCTAATAAACGCCGTGTTTAGAGGCTTACTGACCTGTCAATGCACCTGGTCAAGTAATCAAGTTTCTTCTAAATACGCTAACCAAATTATGCCATCTTCTCAAATACAAAAGTATGGAATGATCCAATTACATAAATAGGTTGGAATTGTTAAAAGTTGAAATTTAGTGGTGTCTTGATACACATTTGACCTAGATGGATGCGGGTAACACAAGCTATTCAAGCCAATAACAACAGGCATAGTGGTAATTGATACGGGAAAACGAAATGTCTTTGCAAAGCACTTAAGATATAAGAGTTATACTTGTTTTGACGAGTGCTTCTTCTGGGTTGTGTAAAAGACAGTTAAAGGTGCTGTGTGCCTGATTTTTACTATCTTCAAAACATGTATAATTTCTGTATTTGTGGTAGGCCAAAGTTATTCCTCACTTACCTTATGCATTCCGAGCATCCTAATTATACACCACGATTAGTTTATAAGCACTTTTCAGAACTTTCAGAGACCAGAGCAAAGACTTTTGTCGTCACGGTAAAGCTAACAACAACTAGCATGCACTTCCTGATGATCAGACATTAAAATGCTCTTTAATTAGATGCGGACATCACACGGAACACTCATTTTTACCTCAAGAGCTACTTATATAATATGTTTGTACTGGGGCAAGACATAGTTTGCTCAAATACATGGGAAAAATATCTGGTGCAGGACCCTTAATGTGGTAAGATCATACTTTGATTACATAGGAAGTGCCATGAGGAATGCAATTAGCCCGTCCATGACAAATGGATGCAGTTACGTATGATTCATCCCTATATGAAACATAGACAAGCAGGCTCTGATTTCCTCTACTCCATTTGAGTAAATTGAGAAACAGTCAGACTGTGCATAGAGGTACGTATATGGTATGGAGATGGAGTCGTTTTGCATTCACTTGGGAATGTTTTTTTTTTGGTTTGTAAGACTAAACTGTGCAATATTCTATGGAGGTAACGTTACAATGATTTATTAGTAAGGTACCAATGTCAAAAAGGGTGTATGTGTTTTTAAAGCCACAATATGTAACTTTTTAGCTAAAAAAATAGACTAGAATAAAAGCATTTTCCATTTCGGTTGTGTTTATTGCACTGAAAAACCTGCGTTCTTACTCTAAGCAGGCTTACATCTATCTCATCTATCTCCATGGAGAATGTTCTGAAGTATGATTTTAACTTTCTATTTCCATGGAATCATGTAGTTGACTTTCCACCCCCAGAAAGTTACATACTATCACTTTCAACTACAGTTTCAACTACTTGCCCAAAGACACAACAAAAGTATACGTTTGTTTGAAAGTTGAACCAGCATATACTGCATTAATACATAGACAAGATGAGTGTGTGTTGTGTCTTGCTTCAGGACACAATCAGAGCACTAGTCAGAGATGGAACACAACTGCAAATCTTCAGGTTAGTGGGCGCACATACACCACTAATCCAATGCTTATAAGAGTAGACTATATGATATTATGTAAAAAATATTCTGTAGTCCCTCTCACGTTGCTCTTTGTTATCCGCAGTCTTGCTGTGGGCTCCTACATTATTCAATGAAGGAGAATAGCTACCAAGTGCAGAGCTCATACCAAAGTCGCCGGCCCACCTGTTATCCACTTTGTAGCATCAAAAAATAAAGAGATCTCCAAAGTTCTGCGCGCATTCGTAGTACATGGGTAGTGCGTGGACGTTGTCTGAATAATTCAATATGAGAGCAGTTGGGGGATGTGGAAAAATCCGATACATCACCACTTCAGGAAACGCCAGCGAGCCCATGAAGCGAAAGTGCAAATCAAAACAACTTCAGAGCATCCTCGGCGAAATAACAATATCACTGGGAGCAACACAGACGAAATTTAGATGAGGTTTCAGTTTTGCCTCTGAACATTGAACAAGTTTAGACATGGATTTTAGTACTTTGCCAGGAAATCTATACAATGATGTACATATACAAAAAAATGCAATGCAACACAGACTTGTCACATACAACTGTAAATAGCTGTTACGTCTACAAACCGTGTTATGTCTTGGTATGTCTTGGCATGTCTTGGTATGTCTTATCACTACTTATCACTACTGTGTATGACTGGTCACTATGTTTGTCTGTCTTGCATTAAATTAATTATTAATGAAAACAATGCAATGAATAAAATCTACCTTGTTAATAGAACCCCCTTACTTTGCATTGTTAAAGCTGCACAATGTAAACTTCCGGCAGATGGAAGCTTCTAGTCTCAATGGAGATATTATGGTTTGGTCCGGAATGTTCTACAGCATGGAATTAAACGGATTGTTCTCCATGGAGACAAGCAACCGTTTGGCACCATCAGTCCAAAAAGCACCACTAACTGAATAAATGCAAGATTATAGTACTGTGGAACATTCAAGGCATAGCAGTAACATAACCTTGAGATAAATCAAATCAAAGTTTATTTATATAGTGCTTTTCATACTAAAGGTGAAACACAAAGTGCTTTACTGTCATTAAAAACAATCCCACATGCCCTTCCAACCAGCCACCCTTCCCCCACAACTGCCCAACACACACACACACACACACACACACACACACTAAAATACATAAGGCTAGGTACAGACAAACCACTTGAGGAAAAACCATCAAAGGAGCCGTCTGCGCCAGGACCCAAGAGCCACCAGAAAACTGACACAAGGTCCAGGGGAGGGATGCTTGTCCTCCACCAGAAGGACAAGCAGATAGCAGACCCGCCACCAGAAAAGTTACATAGTGCACCTTTAAATAAGCAATACGGGGACAATAAAGTGTTCCTTAACCTTAACCTAACCCAATGATGATGCACAGTGTGTTGGTAAGCTAAATGGGTCAAATGTAGAGGACAAATTTGCCTATGAATACACTAACCTAAAAAACTTTCTCACAGCCTATATACATACAACAATATTATGTTTAAACTATGTACACATTTTTGTTGCATTTAGAGATTTCTTTGAGAGCAAAAATCTTTCATTTTGTTTGTAGTCAAACACATTTTTGATATCTACAGTATAATCTTTTTTTTGGACTTTTGTACACAAAATATTTCACACTGTCATTTTACTAAAACCTGCATGTTACTTTCAAACAAGGGGTAACATCAATGTGCACTGGGAAACATAAATATTTTTACATTTACACAGACCATTGAAAAAGAAACTATGAAAAAAACTAACTGAAATATTAATCTTTGTGTAGCCTTCCGGAGAAAGCTGCTGACTTTAGCTGGCCTTTCCCCTGTGAATGGTAAACACTGCATTTTGACTTCTTCTTGACCTTTCTCCGACTTTGACCTCTCCTTCGCTATTGACCATTGGAATTTGTACTTGTACAGCGCTGGCCTTCTGACAAGTAAACAGTATCTTCCTCCTCCTCTGCCTACCTCTCTCCCTCCCTTCCCACCCTTAACCAAAATGTGTTAATCGCGTAATCATTTTATTTAAGGATTTATATGGAACAACAGCAGAAGTTAGCAAGTGAGTAAATTACCTGAAGATTTGGTATTTTTTGGTATTTATGAGTAAAAATGCAGATTAAACTTGTGATTCACAAGTTTAATTTGTCTTTATATAAATACAATGTTTCGTAGTACTTTTTTTTTCTGCATAAATAGTTGTTTATACATGAACTCCCGTGCTATTGTAGTTTTGTGAGTGCAGATTGTCCAGACATGTCTTTAGTTGACTACAGCCCTAGTATTTTGTATTCCTATCTTGGATCTAGGCTTACCCCAAAACCTCTACATGTCCCCAGGACAAATCAAGTTTGCATGTTCTACTCATGTCCTCCAGGTGCTTAGGTTTCCTTCACTAACACTGTGCAACGCTCCAAATGCATGTACAATTCCCCTTTGGTGCCAGGACTCTCCAGTAAATGAGATTCCAAATCTCAGTGGGACTATCTTGGAAGAATAATAACGTTTGTCCTGAGGGCCATTGCTCTCCTCCATTTGCCCTGGTACACAATCTGCTCCTACCTGACCAGTCCTCCTGTTAAGCGGCACAGAGATCTTTCTTTGCGCTATTATTGTGTTTAACTACTCAATGTGATAGATTGATTGGTTGATTGATTGACACAAAAATGTAACAAAAAACAAAACAAAAACAGTTTTAATGTATGAAAAAGTAACAAATATTTCAATTCAGTTCCACCTGAGAAACACTATTGAATGATACTCTTCACCAGCTCTCGACCCCCTCCTCGGGCTCTTATCCTTGGGTACACCGCGTTCGATGTCCCCCTGTCAGCTTGAATCACAAGCGCTCCAGCTAAAATCTCCTCTCCCCAGTCTTTGCCTTGTGCCTGCTGTTTGGATATGTGAATAGATGCTACAAAGAATGACCTTTAGCAGCAGTGGCGCCCCATGCTCCCAGATCCGAACCCGCTTGACAGTAATCGAATGCTAATGAAGTATCCGGCTGACGCTAGCTCCAGCGCGGTGTAATTATCTACGGGGCTACCCTTGTTGCCCGGGATGCATATTGTTTGATTATTAAATGTTTTTTTACAGTCAAGCCGTGCACCAGGTTCTTGCCACCAGGTCAGGAATTACTCACCATCCGGGCCTAATGAAAATGCAATAAATAGTGTCCATCGCTAGCCACAAAACAGAAAGGAGTAGAATAGGACTTGGAATTATTTGTAATTTTCCAGTTGAAGTTAAAGACATTTGTAGAATCCACTATGATGAAATTCTTTGCCAAAGGGTGCCATGATATTTCATCAAAATTGTGATTTTTGGAGTTCGCTTAGGGAGCTACCATTAAAATTTGGTTACATTCCATTTGAAGATGAAAGGTGCACTATGTAACTTTTCCAATGTAGGGCCCATCACCTGCTTGTTTCTATGGAGATGTCATTGTTTTGTTTGGAAGGTTCCGCTGCATGGCATTAGACTTGTCTTTCTTGCATTTATTCAATTACAGGTCTTTTTATTGCTCCAAAACATGCATTTTTAGTGAGTGGGTCACCTCTCAACAGATCTGACCTGAAACTTGGCCAGGTGGCATCACCAGCTTGCTTCCACGGAGATAAGGTTAATGCGATACTGTGGAATATTCTAGGAAAAGACATCTCCAAGGAGACAAGCAGGTGGTGTAACCTCCACCAGAAAAAGCAGCTTTAACATCTGATTCTGACTTATGTAAGAATTTATCTTTGGGTGAATAAACAAGTCGACTGAACAGATTTGAGATAGAGATAGAGAGAAGATAAAGAGAATGAACATATTTGCTTTTTCATACAACTATATTCCCCCTACTACTTGGTGCATTATTCAATTACTCCTCCATCACATGTGCTGTTTGTAAGCTACAGCTATGGGAGACCAATCATAGCTAGAACCTAGAAGAAATATAGACTATATGCATTGTGTCTGGCACATTTTAGTTGATTTAAATGTGCGCTATGTACATTTTTTGACATAGAATCTGCCACCTACTTTTCTCATGGAGATGTTATTGCTTTGCCAGGAATGTTCCGAAGTATGGCATTAAATTCATATATCTTACAATTTTCACAGCTGTTTTTATTGACACAAAATCCCTACATGCATTCTTACTCTACCAAAAACGTTACATACTGCAAAACTAACCCCAACCCTAACCCTTTAAACTTTAGTTCTGCAGCAAGCATTTATGTGAACCTTGCTATCTTTTTCCTATTTATTTTCTTTTTTCCTACATGGCATTTTCTCTCTTACAAGTAGTATCTTTTTAATTCTACCACTACACAAAGACGCATGCTGTAAATATGTTGCACACAATTAAACATGTGGGCTTGTCAGAGAGGGATACTTTTTATTACCAATTTTCTTCCCTGAAAAATCTGACAACAAGCAGCAAGATCTCTTTCAATGAGGAGATGTTTTCTATTTTCAAGCGGCGTTCCTTGAAATGTTTTTAATCCATTGTCAGCGCAACAGCATGAGAGCTCCACTAATGGGGCCTGAATTACAAGGTGAAATAAGTCCATTCTATACTTGGATGGTTAGTCAGACAGGCAATTCTGAAGACATCTCTGAAAATACATTAGATATGAATAGGATATTGCTTCAAACTGTGGAGTAAAGCCGCTTCAGTTGAGCGATGTCTATACAGCTATTACAATGGCCTTCCCTAATTTGAAGAAAAGTTAACGGTGAGGTCATGCTTTTGTTGTTGATCTAAGCCCAACTATTTCTATACAGTTTTGGATTCTAGAACTTTTCCTGGCAGAGTCCAAGATTATGCAGCAATTCCACCAACCCCATCTGGCCCATCCATTAGACAAACTATTGTGTCATTTCCCAATTTGAGTCAGTTACGGTATTAGCTTCAATCACGCTAATCCGTTAGCTTGACTCTATTGTCTTTATTTAACATTTAATAAACACGATTTCCAAAGTACTGCCTAAACAAATATATAATACAATGCAAATACAGCTGTTAATGACCAGAAGCAGTTAAAATATTATCTGTCTGTTGTAGCCTTAGTCTGCCATTCATTTAAAGCCACAATATTTTTTGGGGTTTTTTTTTGTTTTCTTTTCTTTTTTGACCAACAACGCACCAAAAATAGTTTTTGGTTGTTTTTATTGCTCTAAAATACATGCATCCTTACTGTGAGCAGGACTGCATCTCCACAAACCTGGAGGAGGGTTTCGACCAGCTTGTTTCCAGGGAAATGTTGTTCTTTTGGCTATAATAAAACGTATCTAGTCCATGGAATCAACATTTACCTTTACGTTAAATAGAGTTTGCAAAGACAGTTTCATAATGTTGATTTTTAGATATGTAGCCTACCTGCCGTAATCACCGAACTAATTAAACATTACACTAAAGTCAGTTGGCCTCTGTACTGATCTGTTTGCTCTAGTTAATTAGCAGTTAAATGTTACGTGACTAAAGAATTTTGACGCAAATTTGGTTCTGACTCACACAGTGACCACCCATTTTAGATCTTAAGCCAGGATCAAGATTAAGAGTACTTAGTTTGTGAATTAGCCTACTGTACAGATTTAGTTAATGGGATAAACTAGCGTAGCCTACATGGAAGAAACCATAGACTGTATATATAAATGGACATAGCTAACCTGCTAGCCACCGCGTTCCAAATAGGGAGTAAGCATGAGCGCGCTTCCAGCTCCATCGACTCTGGCTCGAATTCACTTTCTATTGAAAAACTGTCGCCCCTCTCTCCTGAACTACTGATGTGAAGCTCTCATTTTGGTCTTAATGTTCATATTAATCCGCTCTACATGTTCCTGATATATTAATTTCGCTATAGTGAAGTCAAGATATGAACATGAATAATAGACAAATCAGGTGCCTTCTTTCGCCGAGGTCGCTCCTGCTAACGTTAGCAACAGGTTTGATTGACCTCAAGGCTAAACGTCCGTCCAGAAAAGGGCGCTACCTTCAACAGCCTCGCTCCGGATTGGCTCTTTGGTTGCTACGATACTTGTGGTCGGAATTTCAAATATGGAACTCGTCTCCAAATTCATCCCTATAACTGCTAGCCTTGATGAGCTTCATTTGACTGGAGCCGAACGCTATGGGTGACATCACACTCCCTTAGTCCACTTCTTCATACAGTCTACGGAAGAAAACCATACGGACACAGTCAGAACATTCAAACGCTACACCGAAATGTCTAACCCGGTCAGGGAATTGAACCCACAATCTTCATGTTGTAAGGTAAAAGTACTAACCACTTAACCATCACGTCAAACGCCTAATAAATTCATTTAATAATCTTTGCAAAAGGCAAGACAATAACCAATAAGGATAGAACGCTAAAGAAAAACTCAACCAACGCATAAGACACTGGCCTATTTGCATAAACAACCATTACAATGAAAAATCGAATGGGAGAGATTCCAGACCCCTCCTTTTCTTTTCGCTAATGTGACTGGGACTGGTTGGCCGGGCTAGCTTATTCAGCAAAAGTGACACATCGCACCATTAGCAAATATTTATCCCCCCGGTTCCCCCGACCAAAATATTAATCACTTTATGTTTACCAGCGAGTGTTTGTTAAATGCTCCGGTGTTTGCCCTGTTCAAATAACTCCATCACCAATTTGCACAGTGCGGGTTGTTTCCCTTAATGTATCTTTCCACTGGCTCAACGTGACAGCGGCTGATTCCGGTCGGCTACACTTTTCCGAGGCACGGCGCCAAGACATAATAGGACATTGGGTTGCGAAATTCCGAATCTGACAGAATGCATTAAAGCCAAGCGAAATGCAGATGCGAGAGGGGGGTGCGCTAGGACAAATTGATGACTTCCCATTCCGTAGCAGCCGACTGTATCATACTCCCTTTTGCTCGCAGCCAAAACAAATGGCCGAATTGTGCAACACATTCTTTTTGTTTGTCACGGTCGGCTGAGGGAATGGTATTACGGAGCATGTCTTTTTCACTAGGTCAGGGAGCTCTCAAACTGTGGGATCTGGGAAACCATAATCTTATAGTTCTACAGTTAATCTAGTGCTATTAAAATTTTGTTCTGATTGGTTTAGTCCAACTTAAGGCCTTTCGCAGTCCGCTTTTTCACCTGATAAAGATTGTTGTTGTTGTTCTCAGAAATCCAACTACAATTTCCTTGGAATGATCCAAATTTTAGTGTTGCTGGGTGTCAGATGACATCACAGAATTCTATAGGCCAATCATATTTAATACAGATGGGGGCAGCTAAAATATTCTTATATAGTGAATTCTAATATAGTGAGTTCTTGGGTCTAGTCACTAATAAAAATGAACAGGTTCAATCTGTATGAATTTACACATTGAATATTTCATTTTGGGTCACCTCTCCACTGATCTAACCTGTAACTTGGCCTGGTTTCACCACCTACTTGTCTGAATGTAAATAAGTTTAATGTCATACTGTGGAACATTCCAGGCAAAGCAATAACATTTCTAAGTCAAGCAGGCAACCCTTTTTCCGAAAAGTTACATAGTGCACCTTTAATGGTTAGGCTACCATACGAAATCATAATCCAACATGAGAATAATGCAAGTAAATGCAATAATTGGTTCCATTAGTGAGAAAACTGCACAATGTACATGTTGCCCGGACAACAAAGACTTCATAAACAAAATGTACTGATGTTGCTGTGTAGTACCTGACGGGAGGGTGTCAAAGCAATAACAACTGCTCATTTTAATTTATTTTGCCAGTTTCAAATACTAACACTGTCAAGTTAAAACTAGTTTACAAATTGGGAAAGCGTTGGAAGGACGTGATTGCTTTATACTGAAAACGTCTCCCATCAGTCTCTTAATTAATTCTATTTTTTCAAAGCAGAATTTCATCATCTCTTTAATTAATTAGACCTTTTTAACCAGGAAAGTCTACAGAAGCACAGATAGAACATGCAAGCACACACTGTCAAGGAATTAAACCCAGAACCTTTTTTGTCTGGATTGCTAACCACTATACAACAGTTTTGTTATTAATTAACTGATAACCAAAGCTCTGCATAGAGAAAAAAAAACAAAAAAAACATGCCAGTTAGCTTAATGGTGCACTTTCTCATTCAGGGTCCATCACCTGCTTGTTCCATAGAACAGGGCCAATAGAGGGGGCCGGCCCAGCCTATAAGCGGAGTAAGGAGCTGCTTAGGGCCACCAGAGGGCCCCCAAGAGCCCATACATTTATACTGATGATTGGAATGTTTTTTTGGAAACTAAACAGCACTAGTCTAAATTTCCCTCTAAAACGATTAGATGTGTTTAATTTACGGTACCAAAACATGTACTGCACTGCTGCCTACATTTGTTTTTGAGTCGGGCATTGATGTGGACGGCTACGCGTTTAAACCACTGTGAAGGCCCCCCTTCCCTCGAGGTGCGCTCTGGGTGTGCTGAGGCAGCCATGGCACTTTTGAATGGGTGTTGGACTGAGAGTTAGTGAAGTTAAGTACAGCACAATGCATGAAGAGCCCAGAGGAAGATCGTTTTGGGGAAAGAGGGACTTTTCAGGGAGGACTCGAAATATGTCCCCACTTTACCTCATTGGACCTGCAGGATAAAACGGTCAAGCTGAATGTGTATAATTATGCACGCAGGATATACGTCAGAGCGACACAAAGACCACAGGTGAGTCCGTTTATTACATTGGCTGTTTTTGGTCGCGGCTGACCCTTTTGTGATCTAAACCGTCAGATGATGTGAGGTTAGGCTGTAGGAGGTTATTGCTCCTGTTGTCAGCGCTGATTATGGCAGAAACCACTTTGTTACATCGGTTGGATGAATGAACGACTGTGAATGACTCCTGAATGCGTTGTGAAAGCTCATGTACATGCATTTACATGAAATCTCCGCAATTTCGTATGCAAATTTGTGTCGTGTAACTCAACTCCGCATCCAAAGCCTGACAATAAACATCAAAGTTGAAGTTGAAGTTACCAGATTTTGTGTATTACTTAATGTTCAGTATTTCCAATTACACAAACTTCAAATGATCTTATCATTATAAATCTGATGTTATGTCCAGTTTCTCTAAGTTGGATCACTACTTTATACTTCTTGAGTAATATAATTTTGTAGTAAGTGTGCTGTTGCTTTAAGTACATCTTTTGGCTACTCTATCCAATTTAGCATTTTATAACATGTAGAATTAATGAATGTAAGCCCACTTTAGCCAACTGGAACACATTAAAATGCACCAGAAATCAGGAAAAAAATGTCTAGAATTTAAAAATTTCTCTGGGGGAGGGCTCCCAAACTCCCCTTCCTTACATTTTTTTTTTTTTGTACAGCTACACTTGTGGCTATTGCTTGCTACTGAGATGATGAAAGTGTTGTCTTCATTTGATCAAATATGAATATGTGAGACTGAAGTGGCAAGGCAAAGGCAAATTCTGCTTAGGGCCCCCTGAAGACCAGGGCCGCCCCTGTCCATAGATATGTTTTTGCTGTGCCTGGAATGTTCAACGGTAACGACTTTGACTTTTCTATCTCCACGGAAACAAGCGCTAGGCCAAGTTATGTCCTGTGAACATACAAGTCCGCTCAGAGTAAGAATGCATGTTTTCAAGGTACACGCTCGTATTTGAACAAAAACAAGATAGATAAGAGAAATATCATACTGCAGAACATTCAGACAAATCCATTTTATTTATTTATCATTATTTTTCCAAGGAGAGCCCAATGACAAAAAACAAGCAAAACAAATAACCACATAGGTCAATTCAAAACATTAAAAACAGGAGCAGGTGTGAGTATAAATGTTTATCACCAGATTATTAAAGTGCATTTATGGCACCAATGTATCCAGTTTTACATGTCCTTGAAATGTATTCCATTTTTGGGAAACAAAATAACCAAAAGGTTTTTTTCCCCATTTTAGTTCTGGTGCAGCATTTTTTTTAGACGTAAACAATCTTGTATTAAAAGTTCCCGTACCAAAGTTCAACAAGCAAGTGAGATATTCAGGCAGTCTATCAAGCAGTCCCTTATAAATCCATTTTATACAGTGTTGTTCTCTCGTGACAGATAGCGGTGGCCAACCTACTTTTAAGGTTACAAATGTAGAGGCTGAAGTCTGCATGCAGATTATATCCCCATAATCTAGTACAGAAAGAAAGGCTGCTTGAACAATTTATTTTCCGCAATTCAATGGGACGCAAGATTTGTTTCTGTAATAAAATGATAACTTTGGTTTTAACGTCATGATATAAACAAGCGGCGTTCTATCCACCGGAAAAGTTACACATTGCACCCTTTAAGTTGTATTCTTAAGCACTGCCCCACAGCAAGTAATAAGTGTCTGCTTGGTTCTGCCATTATTTAAACACTCTTTATTAGAACTCTGCTGAGGACAGATACAGATTGAAGACTGGCCCCTGCAGTCCCATAGCATAAAGTGGTTTTATATGCAACAGCACTCCGCATAAGTAACTAGCAAAAACTATGCTGTAAGCCATGTTCTAACGACTTCTTCACATGGATTTTAACTGATTTAAAGATAATGTGTGTGACTTTTCTCGTGGCTGCTCGTCTCTGTGGGGATGTTTTTACTTGGCTTGGAATGTTCCACGCCACGGCATTACACTTATTTATCTACATTGAGACAAATCAGGTCTTGAATGCTAAGAATTTATGTTTTTCAAGCAATAAAAACAGCTGATTCTAATGCAAGATGGATAGCCCCCACTAAAAGTTACATAGTGCAACTTTAAATGGCAAATGATTAGTCTTATTGTGACTACAGCAAAAAGTCTATTTTACGCTATTTTCTGATCTATGTTATAACATTGTTTACTCATCACAAACATACCTGGAGTTGGGTTTTGTTTCATTCACACATGTTTAACACACTAATCCTGTATGTTTAGGCAGAGTTCTTCTCTCAAACTGAAAACACTCTGTTCCACCTTGTGATGTCATGTGGTAATACAAGTGCTCCACTATGCATTTAAACACTATACACGTTCACTAGAATCATTTGGATGATTTCAGCCCTGGAATTTCCAATCTCTACTGAACTAAAGGTAAAGGTAAGGTAGCTATCAGCCCTGGAATTTCCAATCTCTACTGAACTAAAGGTAAAGGTAAAGGTAGCTGTTAACTTGAAAACTACCGCTTCATGGCATCACAAGGTGGAACAGACCATTTTGAGCTTTGGAGATGGAGACAGATTAATAATAAACAGTTACTCAAACGTGTAAATGAAACAAAACAGAACTCCAGGTATGTTTTTGAGGAGGTAACAGCATTATAACATGGCTTAAAGCTCACAAGAGTAAATCTGGCGTAATATAGGACCTTTAAACTAGCAGCTTGCAACTAATCAATAGTACCGCACAAATCAGCAATATCAGGTTGTGGTCATAGGCAAAATGACAATGGATATGAACAATCCATATTGATAGCCTAACCAACCCCTGAAAGACATTGATCACAAAGTAACACATAGTATTTCCAAATCTATTTTCTGATATGAGAAGAGTGATGGATCGCTGGATGGATCTGTCAATCAACAATAAACTGTGAAATCCCCAAAATATTCTGTCAATATATTTACTTCAAATTAGGAGCTTGGGGAAAGACTATGCTACCTCAAATGACTTGTCTTAGCATTATCAGTCTCTACCAGTCGATAATGATGCAAACTCGCTCAAGATTGAACACGTGCTAGCTCAAGGTTAAAACACATTGCACCGCTAGTACTACTTTCATTGAAGACTATTAATATTAGATCCGAGACGCCGAACCTTTTAACAGCAGTCAAAAATCACTTTCATCATTTTTCCTTGATCGCGTTTTTTTCCCTGTTAATATTTTTATCTTTTGCGACAAGCTCGAGGTCATTTGGCTTATATGAACAAAACCTTGCAAAACCTTGCTGCATGTGCTGGGCTGTCAAAATCTGCGCATTTCATTTGTAGTAGGGCCATTTTTTTGACACGGTTGAACCTTTTGTGTCAGGCAGATCGGGGGAATAGCTTGGTGGCTCATCTGGCCTCTTTTTGTTTTTTTATTTTTTATTTTTTGAAGCCGTATGGTGCCCTTGCGATACCAAAGCAACCCACTGCTACGTGACAGTTATGATCTAAGCCCACGGATAATGTGACATGCTCTCCGGCTCCTCGCGGCGCCTCTGGGGAGAGTCAATGAATCTGATTTCTTGTATTTGGAAAGGGTTACGGAGATTGCACAAGAGGTCAGGTGTAAAGATGTAGCGCGTCTGACACTCCATTGTAAGACAACAGGCTCAAAAGCTATGCATAGCAGACAACATCAAAAGATCGATGAATATATATGGAAGAATGAAAGAATAGTGCGTTGGAGAAAAAAAAGCCTCGCAAATGTGTATATGGCGTGTTGCGTATCTCGACACATCTATGAATACGTAATCAGGCTGGTCGGGTCCTTGGGGATTCGCTAACAAGAAAAGCAATCAGACAAAAGAAGATCTTGAAGGTGGCACGCTAGCCCTCTTTCTTTAACTTGCAAATGATAGCAGGGACTAGACAATGACAGGCATTTGTCAAGTGCAGTCTCAGGGCCAGAGTAATATTTTTATAAAGACATACGGTATCGGCACGGTTTGGGCTATTATCCTTGAGAGATTTTAATTTAAAGTCAGTTTAGTTTATTTTAGGTTCATTTAAAGGTAAAAGCAAACTTGTAGAAACTGTACATGCTACATATTTGGTATGCACAATATTTGGTGCGCTGGTTAAGTTAGTGACTAATTTGTGGTCTCTAAACAGAAGTATTACCAAATTACCAAATCTGCTATCGTCCCCTCAGAATTATACAGTGCAATCTGCATTCTGGGTAGCTCTAAGATATTGACGTTTAAACAGGGGTTATTACACTTCTCTGCGGTATTAATTGTTAACACGTAACATATTTAGATCACCTTGTTACCTTTTATTGTTTTGAAAAAGTTATATTCGCTGAAAACAACATATTAAAATGTTTAGAAAAAAGTTTAAAAGTTCCAGTTATGTTTTTAACGCTCCGAGTCTCCTCTCCAAGTCAAGTATTGTTTTGTATCCTGCTTATATATATTTATGGAAAATTGCCGTGCTGGAACATGGGTGACGTAGGCTTCTGGGCGGAGTCTTATCAGGATTGTACTGCTAAACATAAGGAGGGTTCGAGAAGTGGCCCGGGAGAGAGCGCAAGAATACTCAAACATGCATGGACGACATATAAAACCTCTTTAAGTATGTTTTTGATGAACACTCAGAGCACAATGGAACAACGAAATGGGTTTTTGCTTATAAAAACCTAAAAAAAAATGCTTTCCTGACAAATCCAGAATATCATCTTCCATCTGTATTTTTTATACAGATGGATATCAGTCTGATCCCCACGACCTCTGTTGCGTCTCAAGCCCAGTCTAACGTGATTGTGTAATCAGATTTGTTTTTTTCAGTGACACATGTGAAACTCATTGATCGCCTATGATTTACGAATAAAATGAAATTTCTCTCACCTCAGATTAACAGAGTTTAGTGCGTCGCTTATTGAGTCTGCAGAAATCCATGATGCTTTTCATCTCCCTCTGATATTTCTTTCCTTTCTTTTTCCGATACCATGCATGTATCAAAAATGCACATCCCTGATTGGCTAATTCACCTGTCAATCACGCCCATCTGAAAACGGGGAGATGAGAACCTAGATGTCTTTTACATAATCCTTTCTGTTGCTGCATGTTTTTTTTATACTTCCCATAATTTCCCTCATATTCTCTAGTACAGTGGACCAGGGTTATTAAAAGTATCAAAAATCAGATACTAATCAATACAAAAATAGTATCGAAACTAGATACTCATTTGAGCAGGTATTGATACTAAAAAAGTTACATTCACAGGACAGAAATGACCCTTTCCTGAATAGCTTTAGGTGTATCAGAACAAGTATAAGACCACATAGATTAGTACACGCCCATGGACCACTACGGAACCTACCTGGACGACTGAGGGATTACACAGATGCAAGGCCACATGGTAATAAAAAGTCTACAATTTAATGTTGAAAATTACATTCTATAGTCTAAATAAAGAGGTTTTTTTATTATCATTGTGGTATCGAAACTGGTATTGAGTCTATTACTTAGTATCGAAATTGAGTTTGTAATTTTAGTATCGTGACAACACTACAGTGGACATGGAACTGACCTTTATCTGAACTCTAAAAGTGTCATAAAAAAAGAAAAAAAAACACTGTAACTGAAGCCTCCCTCCCTCCCAGCATCCCTCTGGCAGAAACTAAAATGAAGGAGGAACAATAGGACGGTCAAATGTATCCTAATTCCTTGTGGAGACGCTAATCCAGTTCAGAGGCGGCGCGGAAATGGGCTTGTGCGCGCAGGCCCCGGCAAATACATGCAGATGACGGCGATTATCCTGCCGAAGAGCGGAAAGACAAAAACTAATTTAATAATAAGACCCCAAAACTCTCTGAGATAGCAGGGATCTAGAGAGCGATCCGAGACCCATCTGGCCCACGCGCACAACCCATTCCGAGGAGCAGCAGCCGACCGTTTGTACAGCAGTGCCGAAAGCCGAGACAGCACACCCATCACTCTGCCGTTCGACGCTATTAGGGGATTCACAACATGTAGATAGATGTCGGGAATTTTTCGAACGCGCGCCGGACGGTTACCCCGGTGATTTGTAGCTATCTCCTCACCTCGGCTAGTACTTGCACTTTTCACCTTGGCTAAAGGATGGGGAGATATTTCAGGGATGGATAAAATGAACATCTGGTGTTAATGGTGGTATGGATTCAGAGATGGACAGAGGTCAAATGTACTTGAGAAAAGTTAGCGTGAATTTTAGCCCCTTTAAACCTAGCTTATTTAATTACAGTGTTTGCGAATGAATTCCGAATAGGTTTGATTTGACATTATGGCGCTATGCCAGTGGGGCCTTTTATATTTAAAGAGAGAGCACTATGTAAAATCAACTTTTTTGAGCTTTCTACCATGTTGTAAAGTTGTTCTCTCATCAAAAACATGATCCTGTCCAATGCTCAGCCCACAAGCCTACGTCACCCATGCCCCCGCACAGCAACTTACTATGAATATACATGATACAAAGTAATACAGTAAAACTTGACAAACCTGATGTGATGTGCAGTAGTTTCATCAGTGGGATGAACACTTGTTTGATTGTGTTGTGACACTGAGGAGTGAGGGAGAGAGGGGACTCAAAGCTCTCTACTTACTTCGTTCTCCAATGTCAGTTTCTTAATTGGTGATACGTGCAGGATTCAGCAGCGTGTCATTTTGGTACAAATTTTAAAAAAAAACAACTGCTGTTCACTAGCATGATCTGCAGCTATCCACTGAAGGTGATGATGTTCACGGTGACATCAGCTCCCATTGGGTACCGCAGTTTTCTAACACGGAAGTCAGCGGACTTGTTTCTTTTATTAAGTCATCTTAGATGAATATTGTGATTTAAAATGTGCAAATTATAACATAATGATCCACGGGTGTCACAGCTTACAGCTATATAGCAGACACAAGCACAATAGATCTTCTTCTAACAATTAATACCCCATAGATGTGTAATGCCGCCTCTTTAAAGAACAAGTGGATTAGTGGTTAGCATTTTCAGATTTCGCACAATAAATATTTTTTTATTTTTTTATTCAAAGAAAAAAAAATAATCAGAACCCATTTTTTAATATATATATATTTTTTTTATATTTCATTTAAACGCCAGCTATAGTAATTATTATTGTTTTGCACAGTTAATCACATAATACTCTTGGGACATTGCATATTTATTGCCTGGCAAATCCAGAACGATATCTCACTGTATATTTAATACAGATTGATATCAGTCTGGTCCCCACGTCCTCCGTTGAGCCTCAAGCCGGTCAAACGTGATCGTGCAATCAGATTCTTTTTTTTTTCAGTGACATGTGACATGTGAAGCGAAGGAGCTCATTAAAATCAAATCATAAAATCAAATTTCTCTCACCTCAGATTAACAGAGTTTTGCATTTCGCTTATTGATTCTGCGGAAATCCATGATGTTTTTCAGCCCTCTGTAATATTTTTTTTCCTTTATTTTTTCTGATACGGACACACACCACGCATGTCCCTGATTGGGTAATCCACCTGTCAGTCACGCCTATTTGAAAATGGGGAGATTCACTGGTGACCACACTCACAAGTATTGTGTGTGTTCTGTATCTCAGGCAAACATATTTAATGAGGATTTATGCAATTATGTACATTTTTACACCTTTCACCCAGGACAAAGTAACCTATATTCCCCTATATAGAAAATGTAGAATTAGTCACTGTCTATCACTGTATCTGTGAGTGTTAATCACACCATTTATGCATGGCTCATTATGCCATATACGCACTTTCATATTTATTTACCTGCCAAAGCATGCGTTACATTTTTAACCAGTAAATCTCAAATAATAGATTATACTGTTATAATAATATATAACACATATTTTAAGCTTCAAGCACCACACAACTAAAGCTGGTGGTTTGGCTTCTAATCTTTGAAGCTGCCCCAAATACAATTTCAATAGCTAAAATACGCCATTGAACTTAGTTATTATAGATTACTCTTGCTTCACAAAGAAAAAATATAAACGACATTTGGGTGTTCAAATCCTGGCTTTTCCATCTCCTGTCAACAAAAGTTTCGTAAAGTAACAGGGTTCAAACTTGCAGAATATATAGTAAAGTTTGGATGGAAAGCTCTGACTGCTTGACAGATTTATAATGCACTGGTTTGGTTTGCATTTCATTTTCAACTTGAGTGAGTAATGCTGGCATCTGTACGGAACAATCATTTTTCACCATGTCTGGGCAAATATATGATTTGTAGGCACTGAGATCTGGCAGAATGGAGATTGCACTTAACAGTAAGAAAATACAATGTACAATAAGATGTTCCTAGATACACCAAGCAGACAACAAGACTGTGTAGTAAAAGGCTGAGTGTGTACTCTGTATGTTTGGGGAAAAAAAAAAAATCTTATGTCAAGGGTTGTATAGACGTGTGCAGTGCCTAATAACTGCATCAAATTTGTAAATATACTATGCAACTAAAAAAAAGTAATACAATTAAAAGAGGCTGTACAGGTGTTAACACATATCTTGTTAAAGTAGCTCCTGTGGCCAAAATGAGACGACCGCGTGCTGCCTGCATCTAATTATAAAGCGTTTTCTCCTGCAAGAAACAGGAAGTGCGCTGTTAGCATGCTAGTTGTTGTTAGCGTGACTGTGAAACTATGCTCCGGCTCCTGCGTGTTGCGAAATGCGGTTATGAACTCATCGCGGTGAATAATTTGCGAAAGCGTTAGGAAAGTGAGGAATATGTTTGGTTTGCTGGAATTTTTTTTTTTTAATGAACTACTTCTGGGTTTGTTTGGTTTTTTGGGGGTTTTTTTAAGACAGCGAAAGTCTGGTACAGCACTTTTAACGACCTCAAGACCTGACTATTGCCTTAAGTTCGTACATACATTTACAAGTAACAAACTTTAAGCTCTTTACATTTGAAAACTGTTACGTAGTCCTCAAATCCAAAACATGCAAGATATGAATTGCTGGGTTTCAGATGACATCACAGCATTCTATAGGTCAATATTAATGAACACAGACGGAGGCAGCTAAAATTTAAATTGTTAAAATGCAAAATTATGTTGTGATACAGTGAGTCCTTGGGCTTAGTCAGTAACTGAAAATACCAGGTTCGACATTTGTGCGTTTACCTCTTGGATATTTCATGGTAAAGTACAATGCAATCGATAGGGAAAACTCTTGCCCCCATGTGGGAGTATGACATCATCACATTTTAGAATCTGAAAACCACCAATACCAGTGATTCGTTTAGAAGACATCGACTACAGTCCCAGTCTAATTAGTAAAATATTAGTAGTGAAAGTAGAAGAATTTAATTCAGCTGCCTATTGAAGTTATGCGTTGAAAAGTGAATAGTCTCATTATAATGTGAATAGATTATGAGAGTCCATATTTCTGGCATATTTAGAATTAATTACAATTGTAAACTTGTCTTTTTTTTTTTAATTTCAGAATTCATTATATTCTTTTTTTTTTTTTTTTTGCCTAATTAGCCACATAGTCTGATAATTGGGCTTTTTTTAAATAATACAGAATACAACCCTTGGGAAGTTGCATATTTAATCAACATATGGCTGTTTAATGCAATTCTATACATTTTTACACCTTTCACCATGCATAGTGTGTAGTGAGCTGTTCCCCCAGAACAATGTAACCTACATTCCCTTAGATTAAAAATGCAGAATTAGTCATTGCCTGTCACCAATAGAATGTTAACTACACCATTTATGCATAGCTCTAAATGCCATATAGGCACTTTCATATTTATTTACCTGCCAACACATGCATTACATTGATTTATGGACATCCAGGCCTACGACAAAGACCTAACACATTTTCTAACCACAGATTACAATGCAAATTACCTTGTCATGTTGCGCTGTGGCTTCAAAGTACACGTTTTTATAAGTACCTACTTCAGCTGGTTACAATACAAATTCTCTATATTCATACCTAGTGTGCGTTTCTGCCTTTTCATTTGTTAGAGTTATATATAGGGCAATGGAAAAATGTACAAAAGTATGATGTTCCACTGCGCCCCAGTTTCAGCGGACATTACACTGTGGTTTTACTGATATGTGTACAGAGGTACAGGTGCAGGGAGCCCAGTTCTACAGAGTTGGAAATAGGTCTAAGAAAGATATGAGGATTGGTTTGTGTATGTATCCCCTATGCTTTGGATGAGTAATGGCAAGACAGTAGCCACCGTTAGGTCACCCATATAAGAAGCGTTTGTCCCAGTAATGTTAGCAGTTTTAACATATTGTAGGACTTGGCCGAAGTTTTGTAAGATACGGTTCAGTAGAAGTCTATTAATACTGTTACTGAATGCAAGCAGGCGTTCAGTGAAAACCAATGAGGATAGTGAAGTGAATTTCCTAGTCAAAGTCAAGTCAAATTTATTCATAAAGCACATTTAAAAACAACCACAGCTGCTCAAAGTGCTGTACAAAGGCGATATAAAATGCAATCTTACAACAAAACATGCAAAAACACGATAGAACAATACAAATACAATACAATACAAGAGTCACGCTCAGCTCGTGTTAAAAGCCAGAGCAAACAAATGAGTTTAAGATTTTAAAATATTTAAAGATTGGGCTATTCTAATACACAGAGGAAGATTGTCCCAGAGTCTGGGACCAGCAACAGCAAAAGCCCGATCCCCTCTAGTTTAGCTGGGACCTTGAAACATCCAAAATCATCTGGTTTGCTGATCTCAAAATTCTACTGGGAACATGGACGGACAGAAGCTCAGAGAGACAGGGAGGGGCCAACCCATGGAGACATTTAAAAACCATCATCAGAATCTTAAAGTCAATCCTGAAGTTGACAGGGAACCAGTGCAGAGGCACATTATATAGGGTTGTACAATATATAACAAAAATATCAATATCGCAATACTGGCTGACACAATATTGGACTTGGGTTGGTCTTGGTTTTGTCTTTGTTACGTTTTTATTTTGACCCAGTTTGACTAGTAAAAGAAGGCATGTGCATTTTTTGTTTTAATTTAACTGAACTTATTGTGCCAAAAAGTATATTAAAATATCACAATAATATCATTATCACAATACAAAACATAGTTAGCGAATATCACATTTGTTTTCTCATATCGTGAAGCCCTAGTGCAATATCAGATACCAAATGATACTAATGGACTGTGGTTCTCTAACTTTCTCACCAAGTACCAGCTAAAAAATTATTTAGCCTTCCCAGTACCACCAGATCTAAACCAGGTCCAAACAGGGATTTACCGAAAAGAGGAGCAAATATGGATAAAATCTTCAAAGTTCAAGCAAACACTAAAACTGAGGAGTCTGCGTATCACCAGTTTGAGACTCACAGGCCAAGACCTATAAATTCTTTCTTAGGTTTCTTAAGATTAAATGGTTTGAATGTTGACTCTAGTCTACAAAGCTACGCCTACCTCAGTTATAATTCCTGATATTGAAAGTACAGTCTTTTGGTATCAATTGTTGCACCTCAGTACTTTGATAAATGTACTACCACAAATTACAGCATATAGTAGTTCATCTTTGCTATCCAAGGATAAAGTCATTTTAAGTGATAGCCAACAAAATTTGCTTTTTAAAAGGTGCACTACATAACTTTTCTGTCAGAGGGTCCACAACTTACTTGTCTCCATGGAGATGTCATTGCTTTGCCTAGAATTTTCCACAGTATGTCAATAAATAAATGGAAATAAGCTAAGATAAGTTACGTGTGGAGTTCAGTGGAAAGGCAAGGCCACTTACAATAAGAATTCATGTTTCTGAGCAATAAAAACACCTGTAATTGAATATATACACAAGTTTAATGCCATACAGTGGAACATTCCAGGCAATGCAAGAGCAGGTGATGAACCCTTCACCAGAAAAGTTACATAGTCTATCTTCAAAATAAGAAAAGGAGTCAAACTACTGGTAAAATAGATTTTTGGGTCGATTTAGCCTACACGCTATAGCCTACTTTCATTGCTACGCTATAAAAATAAATCATGGTTAGGGTTAGTTTGAAAATTCATGAGTGAACGGTTTTCCACCATCTGTCAAGGTTACAGTGTCCCGTGGAAACGCCATATGAATACACAGCCTACTACGACAAGTGACCGTCAATAACACACACAGCTCCCAAGACACGTCTAATGGGTGCATAAGCTAATGTTCTCTCGTAGCTAATGTAGTCATTTAGCACAGCTCTCAATAATGTATGTGAATCCAGTATCTACAATGTACAAGCTATTATATGCGAATTTTATGTTCAAGGTTACAAGGATAATAACTATGCTAACTAGTGTTGTCATGTTACTAAAATTTCAAACTTGACGCAATACTCAATACCGATTCCGATGCCACGAGGATAATAAAATGCACTCTTTCTTTAGACAACAGAATGTCATTTTCAACATTAAACCGTAGTACTTTCTTCATTACCACGTGGCCTTATATCTGCGTAATCCCTCAGTGGTCCAGATAGGTTCCATAGCGGTCCATGGGTGTATCCTAGTCCATGTGGTCTTATACTTGTTCTGATTAAGCTCAAGATCATTCTAAAGCTATTAAGGAAAGTTTCAGTTCATTTTTATGCTTTTCCACCTTCAAGGCACTCAAAGCTCTTTACATCAAGGAAGCACTCACCCATTCACACACACGTTCATACACCAGTGTACGCAGACACTGGGGGCGAGGGAGTTAAGTGTCTTGCCCAAGGACACAAGTATTACCACAGTGTTCATCTGTGGGAGCTGGAATCGCACCGCCAACCTGTGGGTCAGTGGATCTGACCTCTCAGCCAATGATGTTTTATGTCGAGAATGGGATTTGAACCGCCAACTTTCAGACCAGTAGACAACACTCTACAACACTCTACCAACTGAGCTCCTGTCGCCATTATTAGTATCGATACCTGCTCAAATGAGATCTAGTTTCGATACTAGGTTTAATATCGATGAGTATCTGATTTTTGATACTTCTGACAACCCTGGCGCAAACCAATACCGTTTCAGCCGGCTTAGCTAGTGTCTTTAGTTCATATTTTCAAGCTAGGCTAACATCATCGTAAATATGTATTTTGTCCACGTCATGTCAAGGTTACAGGGTGGCATGTTAAATGTCAAATTAATACAGGCTTGTGACAGGTGATGACAGTCTATCACACCTGGGTACATGGTATAACTGTAATTTATAGGTCTTTCCGAGCGGACCCCGTTTCCACACGATCCAAGCACACACTAAAATCAATGGGAATGAAGCAAGAAAATGTAATTATCAACATCAAATATCAGGGGAGAAAATGACATTGAAGTGACATAGAGCGAAGGCGTTATGAATCTTCTATCTAGCGCCGTGAGCAGAATGGCAATGTCCTTCACTAATATTGGTAAGATTTGCAGCGAGGTAAGCTAATTTTGTTTTATGGTTTTAGTGACTTTTTGGGTAACTTGAAACTTCTTCCAAGCAGTGCATTTGGAATGACAAAATAGACAAAATCAAATTCTTTTCAAATTCTTATTTTCCTTCAGATGGAGTTTCATGACGCCAAGGTTTAGTCTAAAGGTTCCGAAATGGTTGAGGCGGGGACCCCCAAACTCGGGGACCCAAATTGTGGAATTAAATGGATGTCGGTATTAATATCAACCTTTAAAAAACGTGTTAAATTGTGTGATGGCACCAACTTTCTATAAAATGTACTTCAAAACTGATTAAATACAGTGTGGTAATTTGAAAGTTTTATCTTGAAAAATCATCTTGTGACCCCCTACTGGTTTAGGCTACTATAACAATTAGAAATAACCCAAAAAAATACATCAGGTATAGTGATGGGACAAGATCTCGTGCTACAAGACCTCGCAAGATAAAGATTGCTACAAGATTGTTCACACATAAGAAAAATCATTGTTTGATATTTTTACATTCGCCTTGAACAAAAATAGTTAATTTTGCTGAGTTACATTTCTTGAAAAGCTGTATTTCCAAAAAAAGCAGTGCTACAATGAGAGTAAGAACTGAACAGCACAATTCATTCAAAATTATGTCAGTCTCGTCCTCGTCTGGTCTCATTCTCACAGACCCAATCTCGTGGTGTGGCTTATTTTGGGGAAATTGTCAATTTCCACCCCTAATCACGAATGATCTACTCACGACTATGGCATGTAGCCTATTAATGACAGGGGACACTTGTGAATAGCAGTGGGCATCATTGCAGTAGGTCTATGGCCAGGAGTACCTAGTTGAAGGAATATAGCCTCTTGTGAAATGTGAGTTAACTGCATTTACATCTTATACTTTAACAATACAAAACTGTAAAAACTGCATTTTTAAAGGTCCTGTATTACACAAAATTGACCACTGTGAGCTTTTAGTCATGTTATAATGCTGTTACCTTTCCAAAAACATACCTGGAGTTGTGTTTTGTTTCATTCACACATGAAACACATGTTCGAGTAACCCTTTATTATTAGTCTGTCTATATCTCCAAAGCTCAAAATGCTCTGTTCCACCTTGTGATGTCATGAAGCGGTAGTTTTCAAGTTAACGCCTACCTTTTACCTTTAGTTCAGTAGAGATTGGAACTTCCAGGGCCTAAATTATCCAAATGATTCTAGTGAAGGTGTATGGAGTTTAAAAACACAGTGGCGCACTTCCTTACCACATGACATCACAAGGTAGAAGAGAGCGTTTTCTGTTTGAGAGAAGAACTCTGCCTAAATGTGCAGGGTTTGTGTGTTAAACATGTGTGAATGAAACCAAACACAACTCCAGGTATGTTTTTGATGAGGAACCAACATGATAACATAGGTCAGAAGATAGTGTAATATGGGCCCTTTAATAATAATTCAAATGTGCTGGTCTTTTTTTCAGTCGTTATTATCAGAAGAACTGTTTTTCCTATCTTTTTCTATTCTATCTTTCTGCCTTTTTCCAAAAACAAAAAAAAAAATTCACAAAAAGCAATATCTAGCGTGACAACACAGAAGCATCAACACCGCACAGATGGCTTACCTTTCCGACATAGAGCGGCTCATTCCCAGTGTACTCCTCCAGCACGAAGAACTGGTTCCATACCCAGCTGCGCCTGTTTCTGTGCAGGACGTCCCACGAGTCGCCTCCCGCCTGTGGGGACTTGTCAGCTTCCCCTGAGCTCGGATCCAGCGCTTCGCAAGCCTTCTCCCTCCAGGCAACGAGGATCGCCAAGAGAACCAAGGCCCTGCACATGCCCATCATGCCCAGCGACATCTGGGCCGAGCTCCAAACGCGTCCGGGGAAGTGACAAAACAAAAATCGGTCAAAAAAGAAAAAAAAAAACAAAAAACTGGAAATGTCAAAACCTTAAGGGCTTATCCACGATGTCCGAACAAAGCCAACGTTGGATTGATTTGGTCAGTTGAAAAAGAGTCCAGTTTCGCTCATCTTTTTTTGGCTTTTCCTGACGGACGATTAGACGCGAGGTAATTCCCTCCTCCTCTCTCCTGCTTCAGCCCGGGGATTTGACATTATAGGCGGCTAACAGGGTCGCACGTGGCTTGGGGACGCTTGGTCGCACTGGCTGTATAATTGGCACCTATCAGGAAAGGGACAGAACACAAAGAGGAGAGAGAAGGCAAAGTCAGAAATGCTGTCAGCAAAATTACCGCTCGCAGGCTGCAGTAAGCCGAGATGCGCCCATGATGACATTTTTCAATACAGAGAAATTGGGTAAAATGATGAGGCAGTCAATACAAAACAACAGGCATGACTGGTTTTAAGGTACGCGGTTTTAAATAGCTAATGATTAAAGAGTCCATATTACACTAGTCTCTGATCTATGTTATAATCTTGTTTCCTCATCAAAAACATACCTGGAGTTGTGTTTTGTTTCATTCACACATGTTTAACGCACAAACCCTGCATATTTAGGCTGAGTTCTTCTCTCAAACAGAAAACACTTTGTTCCACCTTGTGATGTCACGTGGTAACACAGGAAGTGCTCCACTGTGTTTTAAAACTCCATACACCTTCACCAGAATCATTTGTAAAATTTCAGCCCTGGAATTTCTGATCGCTACAGAACTAAAAGGTAAAAGGTAGCTGCTAACTTGAAAACTACCGCTTCGTGACATCATGAGGTGGAACAGAGCATTTTGAGCTTTGGAGATGTAGACAGACGAATAATGCAGGATTACTTAAATGTGTGAATGAAACAAAACACAACTCCAGGTATATTTTTGAGGAGGTAACAACATTCTAACATGGCTTAAAGCTCACAAGAGTCAATTTTGTGTAATATAGACCTTAAAGATACCGAAAAGCAAATGCATATTGCAATTCTTCTTTAGCAATGGTACCCCTGTTAAAAGCTATAGTGATAAAGGAGAATTTACGATGCTCAGATGCTACTAACTTTTAATTATTTCAGCCTGAGTCATGAGTTTGGGGCCATTGGAGTAATTTTCCCGAAGTCATCTTAGTCGTCCGTTATGATCCGGGCGACCCGTACGATTGCTAAACAATAAATATGATAAACACGATCAATGTCTCGCCCTTGAACACACACAGAGCCAACGGGCAGGGTCAAAATGTTAATCAGGCAAAAAGTGGGGGAGATTTGACACAGAATGAAACAACAACCGCCGCTCGGAATAATAATGGAACAGCATTCTGCCCTCCCTGCGATTACCAAGGCTTTACCGCGCCAAGGTCATTATATTGTGTTCTTTTCGTATAGGAATAGGATGTGGCCGAGGACGCGGGGCTCGCCACTCTACTCTAACAAGGCACATGATCTGTAGTGTGTGGCAGGCTCTCATCGCCCAGATTAAAAATAAATGTGATCTGTCAGCAGCACAGCAGGCAGGGTGATACGACCTCTAGAGCCCAACGGAGGGGTTTAGATGGACCCCTGCAAGGAAAAATAGTGGGAGGTTTATATGAGAATCAGTCAAAAATATCAACAATCAGAAGAGGTATAGATTATTTTCTCCTGGGATTTTGTCTGTGTTACTCAATACTGATATCGACACCACAATGATAATAAAAAACAAAAACCTTTCTTTAGACAAAGTTTCAAAGTTAAATCGTAGTACTTTCTTTTATATTACCGTGTGGTCTTACATCTGTGAAACCAAATCAATTCATTTCGGTCCTGTGAATGTGACTTTTTAGTATCGATATCTGCTCCAATGAATATCTAGTTTTAGTATCGATTAGTATCTGATTTTCCATACTTTTGACAACCCTACTGTGCAGTCCTTCAGTTGTCCAGGTAGAGTCAGTCCAAGTCCAAAACACACAACCCAAGCCCTACCAAAAGAAGCTCCAAATAGAACTACTTAAACGTTGTGTGTCTAAACTAATAAAATGCACATACTTTTATCTGCATTTTTAACATCAGTAATGGCTTTAAAACATTAGCAACTTATATTGCAATTTTCCAAAAAAGGAAGCCCAAAGTCACTATAAAGAAGTGGACTTGGCAACTATGGTCACAAGGTTGAATCTTCCAAGTATCTTCTTTAGTTCTGACACAGCTCTGGTAAGGGACTGGCTAAAATATTCTGAAGGGAGGAGTAAATTAAACTGAAACAAACACACCCTAGTTGTTTACAATCGATTGAACTGCCCTAAGGTGTGAACTGTCACCTAAGTCATATTTTGCATAATCGTTCAAGACCCTATGAATTATTTGTTCAGTAGATTGTGATTTTTAAAAAGCTGATACTGAGATGAATGTACTTTTGGTAGTAGTGATTTTCTCTCCTGGTGGACCACATATGGGACATTTTCAAACAACTATAGTTTTCCAATTGGATCAAGCAAAACTAAAATTCTGGCTGGCAATAAAATAGTGAAGAGAATTCAATTTTTCAGCTTGGTTTTATGTTTTACAAGGGGAAATAAGCCAGTCCCAAGTCATACAAATGTAAAAATGTTCGATTTGACTAAACATTTGAAGCAAGCATGGCACATTCTGAGTTACATTCTCGTCCTATAACTAGACAGTCGCGAGTTCAGTTATCTCTAGACTGGTTTGCTATGACAACACTAACAAAATAAAGGAATACATTAGGGCTGTGCCATTAATCAAGACTGAACTTCAGTCATTTGTAATCGTTAATGATTTGCTTGGGTGTTTTTAATCAAGAGGTCTGTAAAAGCATATGGCTTGGAGAAGAGATCATATTAATTTAAACTGGAGCTGTTAAAAGTCTGCATTGTTTCTCCTCAGGAAATCAATATTGGCAGAAATTGTATTCGTTTTTAATAAGACAAAATAAAATTGAATCAAAAATTGGAATCGATCAATATGAAGAAAATTATCAGGTTTAATTTTTTGTCATATTGCCCAACTAGGATACCTCTATTTTTAAGCTTAGGGGTATAATGCAAAATCTTATTCTCATTCTACCATGTTATAATGTTGTTTCCTCATTAAAAAAAAACATTCCCGAAGAGGTTTTAGTCGTCCCCCATGCATGTTTGAGTAGGCGGGTCCTATTCGAACCCTCCTCGTGGTTAGCTGTAAGACTCTGTCCAATCTCAGGCCACAGGTTTAATTTTTTGTCATATTGCCCAACTAGGATACCTCTATTTTTAAGCTTAGGGGTATAATGCAAAATCTTATTCTCATTCTACCATGTTATAATGTTGTTTCCTCATTAAAAAAAAACATTCCCGAAGAGGTTTTAGTCGTCCCCCATGCATGTTTGAGTATGCGGGTCCTATTCGAACCCTCCTCGTGGTTAGCTGTAAGACTCTGTCCAATGCTCAGGCCACAACCTACGCCATCCACGCTCCCACACGACTCCTCTCCATAAATATACAAAAGCATGATACAAAACTGCACACAACAACTTAAAAAACCTGATGCGATGTGCAGTAGTTTCATTAGCACGCTGATTGAGTTGTGATAGCGCTCTGAAGGGGGAGTGACTTAGCGCGGAGAGCAAAGGGAAAGAAGACTCAGGGCGTCAAAAACTAAAATGAAACTTAAAAGCCTGTTAACACGTTTTCAGTTAATACAGCATTTTCAAAACAATAAAAGGTAACATGGTCATCTAAATATGTTATGCGTTTGCAGTTAAGTAAAATACCCCTCTTTAAATGACTGAATGTCTGAAGTCTTGTAGATGTTCAAATGATTCCATCTGTCAGCAGAACTGCCAGTCCCCCTCGTGCCCTCTCCTCCACGCTCCCTGTTTTTATGGCATGCCCTGGCACAAAAGACCTGCGGCGGCTAGTGGCACTGGCAATGGCTGGTGTCGCGGTGGTGTACATCTGATTTGTCTGGCACTGACACATTGTGCGAGAGATGCCAGAAACATGAGGACTTGTCACACTAGAGAAAACGCATCATCTTTTGACAGATAATGCTCTCCGTGTCACAACACATCCTGCTAGAGCCGCACAGCTGAGCAATTACATCAGGCCAACCCCGTCTTCCACTCGCGTAGCGTTATCCATCTAATTTGACACTTCAACCGATCTCTCAATAAATATTTTGAACGGGATGGAAAAAAAGCAACTCCACGCTTTCCCGGTTTGTGATGTAAGAGGTTTGAGCCAAGCTGCTGGCAACGATATGTTCCACCCGGGATGTTATTGATTCTCTATGTGATTCTGAAGGAAGGCTAGATGCAAACTGCGATTTTGACTTGTTTGTTGTGAGACACGGGATTCTCTTGACTCTGGGTTGGACAAGATAGAGAGGTCTTTTTTTTCCCAGACAGATTTTAAGATTTTAAAGGCGCTGTACCATATTTTTACAGTGTTAAAACGTGAAAACAGAACTGGTTCGTTTTAAATGGTTTGCAGTAGTACAAACATATTCCAAACAAATTCCTGGCCTTGATGAGTGCTTTTCACAGCACAAGCCGTCACAGTAATGCTAACATCAACTAGCATGCTAACAATGCACTTCCTCAGTTTGTGGACTATAAAAATGCTTTATAATTAGATACAAACAGCACACAGCGTTTTTTATGGACCCTAAGAGCTGTTTTGACAATATATCTGAACAAATGGTAAACGGTCACATTTTTAAATAGCGCTTTTCCACCTTCAAGGGACTCAAAGCGCTTTACATCAAGGACATTTGATCCATCCAACATTAGAAATCTTAATTCAAATCTATGCAATATAGATGCAGGGTTTTAAGAGTCCTGGGTTCAATTATTGGATCAAGTACAGCCTTTTAGTATGTAGAGTTTATATCTGTTTGCTCCCTGTGGCTGGATGGGTTTCCTTGGGGGACTGCAGTTTACCATATTAACCTAAAGCATGCGCAATAGACTAACTCTCCAGCTATGGCAGTTCTGATCACGCCTATCTCCAAATTTGGTGGTGAATGCTAGTACTATGGTCACCCACTGCTCCAGCAGCATTGATGGAGGGGTCAAATGCAGAAAACACCATTTCCTATGCAGATAGTAAAGTACAGATTTTTCTTATTTTGTTAAAGGCACGAAGCTTGCTAAAGAAAATAAGACAGCCCTTCGCTACCAGTAATTGGTGCTCTTGACATGTCAAAGATAGAACGAAGTGGTACAAAACATCATTCAACTTTGTCGACAATTTGATGAAAAGTTCTATTTTGAAAAGGTTTCTCAATAGCCTTTTAATATCAATTCACCTCTTTCTGCAGCGCTATCCATCGAATGTGACACTTCAACCAATCTTTCAATGGGTATTTTGAATGGGCGGATAGCGCAACTCAACACACACAACTCCAGCCAAGCCAAGCTATTCCACCCAGAATTATACTGACTCACAAATGTCATTTCAGTATAAAGCAAGATGAAGACTGCGATTTTGACCGTGCTAATATTTATTTCGGATTTGACCTCTTCCTTTGGCATTCCGTACTTTCCCCGCCCGGATATTGGCAGCGCTCCGGACTGTAGAGGTAATTGCTTTGGCATAGCGTGACCCATCTCGTCCCACACACCATCCTGCGCCCCCTCCTTTGACTTCCTTATTCCCCCCGAGCAAAATAAAAACAAGAGCGGCGTATATTCTGGCAAAGTGAGCCAATACCAAAAAAAGGAAGAAAAAAGCAAGTAAAGTCATTAGCAAGTGCTGTTAATTAAAGGGAGTTAGATCAAACGGTACTGATTAGCACTTCGTTTAGAGTTACGTTCAGAGAAGTCTAATCAGGAATGCAATACAGTGAAATATGAAAGGTTTTGTGGGCAAAATTTAAGATGTGTTAATAAAAAAATCGTGTTGTAATGTAGCTTAAGATGTATGATGTAATGTTTTGGGTTTTTTGTTGTTTTTTTCTGTAGTTGGCTGTATCTTTTTGAGATGTTAGCTTTGTTTCTTTAGTGTTGAAATAGTCAGTGTCCTTTTAGTTTATCTTTTTGTTCAGTTACAATCTACGCCACTGCCCCCTCATTTAACATTTTTTCCCCTCAAGCTTCTATAATTTCAATTTAAAAATGAATTATCAAGCATGACATGGGCTTACAACACTCGACTAAGACCAAGAAAGAGTTTGCATGCTGTCCTTGTGTCTGCATGGGACGTGTCAAGGCCCCCCTAAACTTTAAAAATACATAGTTAGTTAATGTTCCAGGAATAGGGAGATCCTAACTCAAGATCCAGAGAACCAGCGTGGCACCTTGAGTGGGTCAAATGCAGAGAACACAGCTCTCTATGGGTTAAAATAAGTCTTAAGTGTACGTACAGATGTTTAGGGTATTTTCTTCAAATTATTACACATATCCTGATACATTAGCACACGGGGCACTTGACTTGATTTTTGTTTTGATCTGATTCCAAGTAATACTATGACAAGTATTGCAATATCGATCTGAATTTGTATTAAAATCCACTGAAACTCCTTTACTACAAATAATTGTATCTTGGCTTTTTTTTTTTTTAAGTCAATGTACCTGATTTTTTCCGTCTTAAAAATGTGAAAAACAGAGCTAGTTCATTTTAAACGGTTTGCGGTGGTTCAAAGTTATTCCTCACTCCTAATTATTAACCGCTATGAGCTTATAAGCGTTTTTCACGATTTTCAGAGACCAGAGCGGCGTTTTGCTGTCACGGTAATGCTAACAACAACTAGCATGCTAACACACCCTTCGTGATAATCGAACGAAAAGACACTTTGTATTTAGATGTAGACAGAACGCAGTGGACATATTTTGACCTCAAGAGCTAAGTACCGTATACAATATATCTATACTGGGGCAAGACAAATTTTGCTAAAAAAAATCTGGTACAAGTATCGATATCTTTGCATGAGAAGCAATACTTTTTGATACCTCAGTCAGCATCGACTTATCAATATTTTGGTAAGGATCCGCCTATTACTAACTTTCAAACTTTTCTATAACTTCCACTTTAGTTTATATTTTTGACCAAGGAAGCCATATTGCGCTTTGACTTCCTTATCTTATTTTCCGAACAGTCTTCTCTGTGACCAATTCCGACTCCTTCAACTTTATCCACGGCAACTCTTGGAACACTTCTGAAAGACTATCTCTCAGACGGACCCAATCTCCACACGTACATTCAAAGTCGCAGCCAGTGCATGACGATTGTATGGTGGAGGTAGAAAGTGGAGCAGATCTGGCTTCAGGGGAGTTGGGTTGGGCGCAGGCTGGGCTGAGGTGGAGGTATTATGGGAGAGTGGAGACGGGTCAGACGGACGAGTTAATGCTTTTTGTGAAACCCAAGACACAGTGAAAGATTGGAAGCAGATAGAAAATAAGATGTTGTTGCGATTACGGCTGAACGATTTGGGAAAATATCTTGCATATATATTTTCGGACAGGCACAGTGATTGCGATTAGATTTGCGATTTATGTTTAAATCATAGAATTTTGTTCAAAGTTTACATTTTAAACACGTCAAGAAGAATTCACAAAAAGACTGAGGTATGAACTACAAGAGTCACATTTCAGAACAGGTTTGTACAGATCTAAACAACAGGGTTAGCAGGGTTTGAATAAGAAAGGATATTTATGGAAATTATGGTACTCACTTGGTAACTATGGTAACGACAGCCTTTGCGATTTGCTAATTGTGTCCATTAAAATTGCGATTTAGATTAGATTGCGATTAATCTTGCAGCCCTAGTAGCAAAGTACATTCATTTTAGAGATTAAATTGCCTTTATGTAATGAGGATAGACAGGGTTTTTGCTTTGTTCTATTGTTATAGCCTACGATGTGTAATGGAAATAAGTTATGCTGCTTACCAGGTGTTCTACCATATATTTTAAGTCAGTCTTTGGAAATAATTGAGATGAAGAGAAGACACAAAGGTACAAATTTACCAGTATAATTTCCATTATGAATTTCCATAAAGGTAAAAACATCAATACTTTTCTTGCTACTGTAATGTTGAGTGATTAGTTTAGCCATGAAACACTTACGGGGACATACGCAAAACGTATTTGTAATAGCTGTAAGTGTTTACTGTTCTTGTTATATAGCCATTTCTTCAATGTTCTTCTGACTTTGCTACAATCTCTGCTTTCTCGTCTATAAAGAGTAGGGCTAAAAATATTTGCTTATGTTGCTCTCGTAGGACTTGAAACTGGAGACAATACTTTCTCCTGAACCCCTGACTGCCTTTTAAGTTACACAACTGCTGTTTAAAGGGCCTGTGTGGGCTTTTTTCTCACACTTTTTTTCTCAAATTTGTCTTACCCCAGTACAGATATATTGCATAAGCAGCTCTTGAGGTAAAAATATATCCGCTGCGTGAGGTCCGCATCTAATTATGAAGCATTTTATTGTCTGATAATCAGGTGTGTGCGCTTAGCATGCTAGTTGTCGTTAGCTTTACTCCGCTCTGGTCTCTTAAGTTGCAAAAAGCGCTTAAAAACTCATCGCGGTGAGTAATTAGGATGTTCGGAATGCATAAGGTAAGTGAGGAATGACACTGGACGACATGTTTTAAGACAGTAAAAATCAGATGCGGCGTCTTTAAAGTTTTTATGTAGTCGATATACAGTTAGAACGATTATTACTAGAATGATCCTGTCGCCTGTTTTACGTTGTGTTTTAGATGCTTTTCAGAAGTGAGATCAGATTTGCTTTCCGCTCTTATAAAATATGCTACTTCTATTGACAAAAGACCAGTGAAAATGTGATCAAATCAAGGTTACAAACTTAATTCATTTGTAACTTCTTTCAAAAATTACCTTTCACAGCCCGTCCAAGATAAACCCCTCTTCAGTTGCGCTCTTACTCCGGCTCAGTCCAATCCCAGCAGTTGATGGTACACTTCTCCATAGAAAGTGCTGAGGCGGCTGTTGCATTTGCTTGTTTGCCTGTCAATGTCAATATAAGAGTCTGGAAGGACAGGCTCAGTACACCTACATACAGTGTATCCTTCAGACAGACCCATCACAACCTTTCATGTCAGAGGCAGCTGCTCTATGGTAAGTGTTTTTAAACCTGCATTAATCTTGCGTTCTATGTTCTGTGCGGATCTGAACCACTATATTATAAGAGTATACACTGACTCCCTGAATTCATACTGAACAAATTAATAGTTAGTTATACCAAAGTAATTAGTATGTATAATATGAAAGTGAATGAGTGCATCTACATGGTTTAAAGAAGACATCCTGTGCTTGTGTCTGCTGTATATTTACAATCTATGACGCCATGGATCATTACGTTATAACTTGCACATTTTAAATAGCGATATTAACGTAAAAAGACTCGCTCCCGAATCCTAAGGGTATCACCGATTAGGAATCATAAAATTGAAGAACGGAGTAGTGGGTGTGTACCGGTGGCGGTGAAAACGGGAGTTGAGCGGGAATACGGCGTCTTGAAAATAAGCGATTAAAGATTGCCCAGAGGTGCGCGAATCGCTCCAAATGCAACTTCAAGAGGGTAAATGTAAAATGTTTAAACGCTCTGAAAAGTCGATGATTATGGTCGATGATTATGATGAAAATGTGTCTGCAAATATTGTCTTGTTATACTAATGGTGTTCACTGAAATACTGTACCACTTGTGTCTCTCTTTTGGTGTGGTGGCTGCCATGTTTGTTTTAACGCAACGGACCATGCGTTTCTCTGATTGGTTAATCAACTTGTCAATCTATCAACGTCTATCTGAAACTGGGGAGACAGGAATAGGTATTATGATTTTTGTGTTTGCAATGTCAACTCTGAAATTGTATAGGTAAATTTGAATGTTGCCGTCCCTCATGGCGATTTTCAATGCAACCCTATCCTCAGTTCTTATATATAGGTTGTTAACAATTATAACATTAATAAAACTAACCTCAAATGTATTTATTTTTGTTTTTCATATTTTTTTTCCAAAGGGGAATCACGCAACTTGTCAGTGCTGTAGAATAATGGCTGATTTAACAGGCAAAATTGCTCCACCTGACAGAAGGGCATTGAGGGGGACAAATGATGAATGTTAGTCATGATCGGACATTACGCGAAGAGGGGGTATTATGCAAATCTTGTTGTTTTTTTTTTCCAGCTTTCTCCCATGTTATAACATTGTTCTCTCATCGCAAACATGCCAGAAGTGGTTTTAGATGTCTTCCATGCATGTTTGAGTATTTTAGCGATCTCTCCTGGGCCCTATTCGAACCCGCTTATGGTTAGCTGGAAGATTCTGTGCAATGCTCAGCCCAAAAGCCAATGTAATCCACGCGGTTTCCTCCTTGTCTCCATGGAGATATGATTGCTTTGCCTGCCTTTGTTCCACTGTATGACATTAAACGTATCTCTATGAAGACAAACAGCATGCCAAGTTACAAGCCAGATCTGCGGAGAGGCTATCCCGCTCACAGTAAGAATGCGTGTTTTTCAAGGTATTTTTGAGCAATAAAAACACCTGCAGTTGAACACATACAACATAGATAAGTTTAACGCCATATCACAGAACATTCCAAGTACTGCAAAAACATCTCCATGGAGACAGGAAGGTGGCAGCTCCTTCACAAAAAAAGTTATAGTGCACCTTTAAATACATTTTTCCTTCAAAGTCGTCTCTCTGAAGGTAGAAAGTCAATTACATTATTCCACTGAGATAGAAACTTAAACCCATACATTTGAACATTGGAAGATTATAGCCAAAGGAACAACTTTTCCATGGAAACAAGCAGTAGAAGGCTCTCCTCCAGGTCAAATAGGAGTCAGGTTTGTGGAGATGCAAGTCTGCTCAGAGAAAGGATGTTTTTCAGAGCAATAAAAACATCCATAATGAAAAAACATGCTTTTATTTGAGTCTATTTTTGGTATAAACTTACATACTGTTTGCCTGGGAAAAGGAAAAAAATATCACAGGCGGCTGAAAAACATCGTAGATTTCTGCAGAATAAATGAGCGAAGCACTGAACTCTGCTAATCTGAGGTGAGAGAAATTTTATTTTATTTGTACATGATGTGTGACCAGTGTAGGCCTTTCATGATAATTACTATATCGACTCATCGTTCTATATATAAAAGCTGGAACAATATTTTTTGGGGGTCAATAAAAATGTATTCTTTGCACCACTCTGGGATTTTTGGTAATTTTTTTGGCTATAAGTCAAGATTTGAGGTGTAACAGGTTGAATAAATAACTTCTATGAGTCATTACAGATGCAAACCAAGTACTAAAGTGTTTCATTCTGCTGTTTATTTGTTGCGGCTCGTGATTTTTTAACAATATTGTAGATTTAGAATAGTTTTTGTGGTTTAAATCTGCTCTTGGGTTCTTGTTTTTCGGGGGTGGCTGAAAATGCGATCACAATGACTCTGACCATCTCTCAAATGAGCTCCTGCCGTTACACCTCTGCCCTGAGAAAGCACTGGACACAGAGACTCCACTCCACTCTTTAATGAACTTCACAGACTAATTTGGTTGCCTCGCGCATATATATATATTTTTTTTGTATCTTGTTCTAAACTGTAAACTTCACACTTTGTCTACAGCGTGTCCTACAGATAGTTACAACACATAGCCTTAGGTCTGGTCCAGTTCTTTCGGATGAAGAGCTGGCATCACTGACCATATCATCTCCGCTCCAGGCATTACAGGGTTAAATCCACACAGCAGCAGCAGCAGCCAGCCTCTTCATGTTTCAGACTTTCAGAGCCAAATGTTCCCCTTGTTCCCTCCGGAGACCCGCAGATCCACAGCACACAAATTAAAACATGATCAAATGCAAGCAAATTCTGCATGCGCACGCTGCTATGGCACACTCATGGTTGGTTTCGTAAGTGACGGTGCAGTGGAGGGTGAGGGTGAGGGTGCAGCTCGAAATATGCAGTTTCTTATGTTTCAAGGTGCTTATGTACAAATGATTAAATATTAAAGTGCATATGACAGGACAGGTCAGGCTACACATTTCACCAAAACATAGTAGTGTTGCCGTTTAGCATTGAAATCAAGTTTGAAATTTTATTAAAGAATTGACTCGCTATGTACTTTTCAGCATTAAATCGTAGTACTTTCTTTTATATTACCAGTCATACAGGTTGGTTCCATAGTAGTGCATGTGTGTATTCTAGTCTTGTTCTGATACAACTCAAGATCATTCTAAAGATATTCAGGAAAGGTTCATTTTGTCTTGTGAATGTGGCTTATTTAGTATTGATACCAGCTCAAATGAGTATCTAGTTTTGATACTAGTTTTTGTATCTGATTTTCGAAACAAACGTTTACTACCATTACGTTTGTTTTGTTTCAAACGTAATGGTAGTAAATAAGTAGCTCGTTATATATCTAGGGCTGCACGATTTGGGAAAAATATCTAATTGCAAATTTTCAGGCAAGCGGAAAAATATCTAATTGCAATTTTTCAGGCAAGCGTTGCGATTAGATTTGAGATTTATGTTTTAATAATAAGATTCTGTTCAAAGGTTGACATTTGAAACGCATCCAGTAGACAAAAAGACGGAAAAACTGAACTGAACTGAAAAACTAAAACAAGAATCACATTTCAGAACTTGTTTATACAGATCTAAACCACAGGGTTAGCAGTTTTTTTATGCAGAACAAGACAGGATTTTTAGTTGTTTGTGGAAGGAATGATGGTACTTCAAAAACTGCAGCCTTTGCGATTTGCCAATTGCGTCCATTCAGATTCCGATGGCGATTAATCTGGCAGCCCTTCGGTTTTTCATATGTTGCTGCAGATAATGAAAAGATCTTTTAAAGTTGCACTATGTAACTTTTCTAGGTTCTGGTTTCTGCTACTTGCTTGTAAGTGTGACTGCATGTTTCTCGGTGGTCAGAACAGAAGACTGAATATGTGACCATGAAAAACCTCACTTATGTAAGGTTGAACAATGCATCTAGGCTAATTATTTTAATTTGTGTAACTGCTTTGTAATTAACTGGAGTAACAGTAATAGTTGAATGATGTAATGCCATGTACAGATAACTCAATATCCTGTCTAAGTGGGTCTTCTAACATAATTCACATCTCTATGCAGTTGTTTCCTTGTTAGTTTAGCGGTTACTATTTCAGTCATCTCTCAGTCGATAGTTCTCCTGGATGTGAACGCTGGTTTGAACTGGAAAAAATAAAAATCTAACTCCAAAGCCTAATTATGTAGTTTAAAAAGTGATGGATATTTATGATTATAATTTTAAAGTAATAGTATGTAACTTTCTGGAGGTGGAAAGTCAACTGCATGATTCCATGGAAATAGAAAGTTAAAACTATACTTCAGAACATTCTACATGGAGATAGATGTTTTATGCTATTTAGCTACAATATTCCACATGAATATTGGGGCCAAAGGAACATTTCCATGGAAACAAGCGAGGGAAGGCCATCTTCCAGGCAAAATAAGAGTCAGGTTTGTGGAGATGCAAGCCCACTCACAGTCGACCAGGTATGATCCATAGCAAAAGAAAAATTCAATTCTGTTAACTGGAAAAAGTTATAGCGTGAAGACGTCTGGCCACTCATCCAAGCGGCTTCTTTCGTTTCCACAAAGGACCAGGACC
>KN468851.1:0-12881 GCA_000787095.1 Periophthalmodon schlosseri | reverse complement strand
CCTAGAATGTCTATGTGATTCAAATTAGCGACATAGCGATCCGGCTCTTTCAGTTCCTATACCCGATATCAGCTGATGCCAGTGACAGACTGAAAAGAGCATTTATTTCCTTTATACAACAATAAAATAAGCCAAACTGAACCAGATATATTATGTAGCTGTTATTTCTGTCAAGTGACTACAGAACAAAACTTTGTGTAAATAAAACTTCAAACATTGCAAGACTTTATGGGCCAATTACCACCAGTAAAAAGTGTTTTAACAGCAATTATATGTTCAACCAGAGTATTGAGAGTCTGATATCCGACCCAGCAAATGTTTCAAAATCGGTGGCGATATCCGATACCAGTATCGGATCAGTACCTCCCTAATTAAAATGGAAAAGTACTTAAATTGAATTGTTAGTTTGAATTTATTTTGAATATGCCAAACATAACACCAGCACAAATGACCAATATCAAGTTTTTCCCCCATATTCAAAAACAAATGAGTGATTAGAAGTATAAATATTTTCCTCACCCACTTTTACTTGCATAGAAACAGGTGGGTAGAGTAGTAGTAAGAGTATAAGTACAAAGTAGTGGTCCAAGAAATTACTCAACTATGAGCAAAAAAGTATTTGGGAAAACTATTACTCAAGTAGTAACTTAAAGAGTAACTGTCAGAATATAACATCTGATCTATAATTTGAAGTTAGCGTAATTTAAAAGACAAAACACATTAAATAATGCACACAATCTGGTATTTTCACAGTATGGACACAAAAATGAGAAAAACTACACTGTAAGTGAAGGAGCAGCGTAAACACAAATGTTCAAATTCTGATTCTTGTGACAATTTGCAGTCAAATGGTCAAATCGTGATTCACCGAGTCTCTGTTTAATACGGCTCTTTGCTCAAAGTCTGCACCCACTCCTCTTATTGGTCGGCCTCTGTCATGCTCAGAAGGAGTGACAGGTGGGTTTAACCAATCACAGTGAGAACTCTTGGAAGAAACAAAGTGTTTTAATGACCTCCTGAAGACATTATAGTGTAGGCTTTAAAAAGTGTGACAAGTGTTTTTAGCATATCGCCCTAAAACAGCATGTTAATTATTGTTATATTTGTACTTATTTTCTATATTCTACTTTGCCTTTCAAATCCAGAATGATCTCTCTGTATTTTTTGTACAGATTGATATCAGTCTAGTCCCCACGGCCTCTGTTTCCTCTCAAGCCCAGTCAAACGTGATCGTGCAATCAGATTCGTTTTTTTTTCAATGACATGTGAAACAAAGGAGCTCATTGGTCACCTACGATTTACAAATAAAATCGAATTTGTCTCATCTCAGATTAACAGTTTTAATGCTTCGCTCATTCTGCAGAAATCCACAATGTTTTTTAGCCCCCTATGATATTTTTTTCTTTTCTTTCCCCGATACGGATGGACCATGCGTGTCCACGATTGGCTAATCCACCTGTCAATCACGCCCGTTTGAAAACGGGGAGATTCACCGGTGACCAGACTCACGTCTTCATAAAGTAGAAGAAGAAGAAGTGTGTATTCTGGATCCCAGCCATTGTTCTACTGCCATGTGTGAGCAAATCTGAGGAAACTGAATGTGACAAACTATTCGCTGTGCTTTGGTTTTAAATAAACAAAACAAAACACTAAATAAATCAAATTAAAGGAATAAATACTTAAACATATCAACTTTGAGACATTTTATGCACACAGTAGATTTGACTGAACCTGACATCAAATGCTTCATTAATAATATTTTACAGCTATAATAACTGGGCAATGATTTGTTTTGCTTATGGCTCTGAAGGAGTTAATTCACTTGGGGTTTCTTCGCCACAGTAAATTTCAATCAATAACTATATGTCTGAATATAAGAAGATGTACACGCTTGTATAACTGTAGCATGTTGAGACTCCAAACGACGGTGTACTTCATTTAACTGGTTTTCATGTTCCAGAGATGATGCAGAGTGCCCACGAACTTGCACAGTGTTCTTCTCCTGAGGTGCGTTCAGCGTTCACACTTGCATAAACGCCACATCGAAATAGGACCTAAACTGAGACTAAACCTGGACTAAAACAGGACTAACCCAGGACTACAACATGACAGAACCAGGACTAGAACAGGACCAAACCAAGTCTACAATCAGGACTTAGTCGTGGTAGATTTTCATTGACACTAACCATATTGAGACGTGCCAGTAAGTTCTTTCTAGATCTACTGCAAATAAACTAAAACCAACAAAAAAATCCGAACACATTATACATAGTCCTGCTGTATTATCGTTATCGTTTATTAGTTTAGTAGTTTCCTAAATATGATATAAAAGTGTAAATTATAACTTATTGTTCATAATAGGGCTTAGAAGAGTTTTAGACAAAGTGCAAATGTTGCATCGCCTTATGAAATGTGAAATATTTCGTGCACTGTATTCAAACAGTTACTTGCCCAAATATTACTTTACGCTTATGATGAACATTTTTACTTTGACTAATACTTTTTGAAGTAACGGTACTCTCACTCTAGTACAATTTTAGACTCGTCTCATATGGAGCTTTCTAGTCACAGCCTAAATAGCGTATGTCAGGATAACTCCATTACATTTTATCCTACTTGACAACCTTTTTCTATGTAGGCATTAAGCCAAATGCGTGAAGCGTCTTAAAAGTGACGCTGACTGAACGTCTAAAGCCTCCCCAAACAACCTCCTTGTCTCATTAGAATTCACCCCGCGCGACCATCATCAGATACGAAGATACCCAACACGTATGACATTTACCCTGTACGTAATAAACCCTGGCACGCGCAACTTGATTTCTGCCCGTTGTTAGTTTAACGATCACTAAGGCGGCAAGAAAAATGCGCAAAAGCGTGACACTCGGCGACCTCTCCAAAATTAATTTCTCCTTTAATAAAAGCACTAATTACAACCAATTTTTGCGTTTTTAATCAAAGTGTTTAAACTTGAGACCTTGACGAACGCGCCACGCTGCCGTACCGTCCTTGTCTCGCCTTTCAAATAAACTTTTTATAGCTCTTGGGGGGATTGTCATAACTGCAATAAAATGAGAGCTCTAGGAATAAAAAGCCAAGCGTTTTTATTATTACACATTGATCCACAAACAAGGAGGATATTAAAAATTCTGCGGCGGTAAGTGACTTCTACGAGTATAAAACGTCTCAGTAGCGAAGTTGCATTAAATCTTCGGATGTTTACTCAAACCAAGCGTTACGCACAGGCTACAAAAACGTGGAGGGGCGAAAAAAAAGTTGACATCGCGTGGTGCACCTGTTAAAGAATCGATGAGGGGAAAAACAACCACCTAGAAATCGATTTTTACGTCTTAACAACTTATGGAGAGTCGAAGGTAACGCTAAAAAACAACGTAGTGCAGAGCGTAATGACAACAATGCGACATCCCAACCGCAAGGCTATACATGTGTCCGCGGAATACTAATTATAAGCAACGGGGCTGTACAAGTCACAAGCCGGGACACTGCGCTCCAAAACCGGGTAAGAGATGCAAGAATTTACCGTAAATCATTCGCACTTACCGGGAAAGTCGGGAAGTAATCACGCGTTACGGTAAAAGTTGATGTCCGTTCGCGGAGGGGATGAATAAAAAAAGTTGTGGTTGGGATGTATAGTCCGATCGGCGCACGGAGCTGCGGAGATGCGCGACTCGGCGGGTCCGTGCGTAACTGCTCGCCCTCGGTGGGGGTGTGGTGAGTCTGGCTGGTGCTCGCTCTCTCTCCTCCTCCTCCTCCTCCTCTTCCTCGCTCTCTCTCCTCTTCCTCTCCTCCCTCACTTTTCATTCGTGTTCGTGCGCGCGCGCGGGGAGACGGTGTTGTAGGGAACCCCAGCTGCGGGATTTCGATGAGTATCTCGCGTTGCGCGTTACGGGGGACGGCGCCGGTTCCATGTGAGCCCCGTGTACGAGCGTGACTGACGGGATGGCGGCGGGCTGGAGGAGGCAGAGGAGAGCGCAGAGAGGGGGGCTTTTGAAAGAGCTGAAACCAAAATAAGTTGAACGCGCAGGAAGCCGAAGACACACGCAGCGTTTCTGGCTGAGGAGAACCAAGTGGCGGATTTTTTTCTTTTTTTTCCCCTGCGCAACCTGCCAAGTTTCTGGCAGCAGATGGCACGTGCTCTGGTAAATGATTGGCTGTGAGGAAAATGGGAAGTAGCTTAACACCTAAACCGAAATGTTAAGTTATATTTTTCTTTTCTCACAATGAGACTTAATTTAATTTAGTGAGCTGGCTGATGCCACCTGCAGAGAGTCTATAATTAGGAAGGGAGATTTATTTCGGTTATTAAAAAGTGATCATTATTATTATTGCTTAAGTGAAAAAAGTCCAGACACTGGCCATCGGAAATCTTATATTTGAAATGGAAGTAGCCTGCGACTGCATGTGGGCTGAAATAGTGACTCCACACCAGAAAAGTTTTTACATTACACTTATCCAGCTTGAAAAAAATGCCGTAAAAAATATCTTAAAACATGCATTCTTACCGTGAGCGGGATCACCTCTCCACAGATCTGACCTGTAACATGCCCTGTTTCTGTACCCTGCTTATATAGATGGATAAGTTTAAAGACATACTGTGAAACCTCACCCGAAAAGTTACATAGTGCACCTTATATATCGCTCACTTTATCTGGCTGTGTTCCTTCATTCATCTGTCAGGGGTGGTCACTACTTCTGTTGCCATAGCTGCCCTGGACTATCTGAATATCTTAGATAGCCTAGATATTCGTTTAGTCATTAAAGAAGAAAAAATATGTTTTTTTCTGGTATAAAGTTTTGATCTTTGACCCATTTATGGTAAACGGTCACAGTTTAAAATCGCACTTTTCCACCTTCAAAGCACTCAAAGCGTTTTACATCAAGGAACCACTCGCCCTTTCACACACGCATTCACACACCAGTGCACGCAGACGCTGGGGGCGAGGTGGGTTAAGTGTCTTTGCCCAAGGGCACAACGACAGTATTCATCTGTGGGAGCTAGAATCACACCGGCAACCTGTGGGTCAGCGGTTTCTGACCACTCAACTGATGGCGTTTATGTCGAGAGCGGGATTCAGACTGCCAAACCTTCGGATCAGTGGACAAACGCTCTACCAACTGAGCCACTGTCGCCGTACTGTTGCATCCGTATTATTTTACATCTTGATCGTTTTGAAACACCACACTGAAAATGAAAAGTTCATTTTGCACGTTTGTGGTGGTGGTACCTGCTTGTATTCATGGAGATATTGGTATTGCATTAAACATACCAATTTAAGTGTTTTTATTGCAAAAAAAAAAAAATTCATGTATCCACGGACGCGAGCTTGCCTCTCCACAACTCAAACCAGTAACTTGCTGCGGTGCCGTCAGCTTCTTGTCCTCATGGCGACCAATATGTTTAATGCCATACTGTACCCTCCACTAAAAAAGTTACATAATGCAACTTTAAACGTTCACCCTTCTTGTTCTAGTTTACTGAAGCGGCCAATTATTTTCAGATTGTATATTATCTAAAACAAAGCGGCCTGCCTCCCTCCTCCTCGCGTATCAGATGAAACGGCCCCACTGCAAAACAACTAAACTATGCATTTCGAGTCTAAACGCGGTGAATTTGGACTTCTATTCTCGTTTCTTTTTGTCCAATTAGCAGGTCCTGTGGTGACGGCGCGGTGCCCTCTGTAAACTGCAGTGTTACTAACTTCCCTAATTGTCGGCACCAGGCAGATGCAGCCTCCTAACAAGGCCCACCGCTCACACCATATAAGACTTACCATAGATAATTGTCTGTAAATAGTTCCGAGCTAAAGATTTCTTTCCTTTCCGAGCCGATGCACCTGTTTCCCCACATGTTTCACCCTCACCTCCTCCTTAATGTCGTTTCCTCCGTGAAGCGTATTGGAGCAGAAAGTTGGGGTTACTTAAAGGGCCTAAATCACGGGAAATTGGCCTTTTTCAAGAAGACATATTATGCTTATTTCGGGTAAACTAACATATGTAGGACCAGTGGTGGAAGAGGAACAGATAAAAGTACAGATACTAGGGCAAATAATAAATACTCACATGAAAAATTCAACTTAAGTAAAAGTATTAACTAGCTGTTTTAAAATGTCCTTAAAGAGTAAAAAGTAAAAGTATTTCACACAGATTTTGAGATCTAATCAAGCGTCAAATGTAGTGATTTCGATAAAGATTTGTGCTGAATTTTGTTCAACAGAAACAAGCTAGTTTTTTCTACCTGTTTTTATGTAAATATTTGTCAGCTGAAATTATGAATGTGTTAAAAATAAACTCCTCAGGCTTTTCAGCAGGTCTCAAACGATAAAAATACTTTTACTTTTAAGTCCTGTTCAAAAATGTAGTGGAGTAGAAAGTACAGATACCTGCTCTCAAATGTAGTGAAGTAAAAGTAAAAAGTATCCACTTTAAAGTACAGATACCTAAAATTTGTACACCACTGCGTAGGACAGATACTTTGTTCATTGCTAACTGCTATATTAATCTAAATTAACTTAAAGAATATTACACTTCTATGGGATCTCGGATCTCATTTTTTTAAAAGAACCGAATCTTTTTCTTTCTAGTTTTTATGCATTTTTACACTGATTAACACTGAACCAACGTAAGAATCAGCACAGAAATAGAACAGGTGACACGACTGAGAGCTTTCTGCACAAAAAACATTTGCCATCATAATAATTAGTTATAAAATTATTATTACTGTAGTCAGTGGTGGAAGGTAATGAAGTACAAGTAGTAAAGTACTGTAGAATAAGTAGAATTTTTAGGTGTCTGGGCTTTGCTTAAGTACATTTTACAGTTGAAAATTTTTACTTATACTTCACTACATTTGAGAGCAGATTTCTGTACCTTCTACTCCGCTACATTTTTGAGCAGGACTGAAAAGTACAAAGTACTTTTTGCATGATTTCAGGGGTTATTTTTACGATGCTTGTGACTGACTAAAGTTTTCGAGTTCAAGCTTCGGCTTTGAGCAAAGAAAAATAACAAAATTCGTAAAAAATGAGAAATTGATTCGTATTGTTGTTGACCAAAATATGTATAATTTTAAATCAATATCACTACATTTAACGTTTTAACAAAGTAACACTTGTGTGAAATGCTTTTACTTTTTACTTTTACTTTTTTTAAAAGGCACTTAAATCCTTTTACTTAAGTAGATTTTTTCATGTGATACTTTTACATTACATTTACATTGCTTTTACATTTTACAGTAACTTTTTACCTCTGCATTTGTACTTTCTTAAGTAACAAAATTGAGTATTTCATCCACCTCTGATTGTAGGAAACATTTTGATTATGCATCATCTCAAAAGATAAACACACTCAGACTCTCAGTTTGAACCATTTTAAACACATCTGAGCCATGGTCATCTCTCTGTGATTAGATTGTAGATAAAATTAGTTCTCACATTGGCTTCTGTCATATAAATAAATAGTAAAAGTGCCAGTCTTTTGAACGGCTCTTTGAAATGAATGGATCCAAAAGATTCGGATCCCATAAAAGAGCGGAAAATCCCATCACTACATTACGTATTTAGATCACCATGTTACCTTTTATTGTTTTGAAAATGGTCCCCAGCCCCTCTGTTAGTTTATCTTATTTCATTTATTTTACAAGGACCATGTACACGAGCATTAATCAAAGAAACACTGAGGAGATGCTTTGTACCAGACTCTAGAAGCTGATTTCCATCTTCCGTCCCTGAGACATACAAAACACAGAATACACAAATAGGATAAAACAATGCAATCTATATACAGATAGTGCAGTCTGTTATGTCTCAAGCAAGATCCCGCAATCAGATTCGTTCTTTTCAGTGGCGCATGTGAAACGACGAAGCTCATTGGTCATCTATCATCTACAAACAAAATGACATGTCCCTCACCTCAGATGAACAGAGTTTAGTTGTTGCTCACTGATTCTGCAGAAAACCCCAGTGTTTTTCAGTCCCTTGTTATACTTTTTTCTTTTTTTTTCTTCTTCGAAAGCAGCCGTATTTGTTTTGACACGAACAGACCATGGCTAATCCACCTGCCAATAATGCCCATGTGAACTCAGGGAGACGCACCGCTGACCAGACCCACATCTTTGTAAAGTATTGAAAAAGTGTGTATTCTGGATCCCAGCCAAGCAATTTGATACAAAATACAATCCAATTTTCAACATAAAATAGTAATGTCTGAAATATTACCGGATCCAGATCATTAAAACTACTCGGATGGTTCAACTTTGACCGAGTTATTTTCAAAATGTACATCTTCTGAACACTGGTTTTAGTATTGATCAGTCCATCTACCTCCCCGGAATTCAAAACTTCTCCATTAAGCTCCTTCATGTTTTTATAACCCAGAAATCTTCACCAAACTTGCTCTGATCATTTTAGTCTTCAAATGGCTTCTGCTAATCAGTACAAGTTACTTAAGAACACACCAAGGCTGTAGAGTTCAGCTCAAATGGAATGAAAGTTTTGTTCGACTAATTTGAGGAAAAGCTCTGTTTGATATTCTTGCCTTTACTTTACAAAATATTTGATCAGATACTACAAAATGAGAAAAGGTGTCTCAAATCATTACAGTTATAGGCTGATAGTCTCCTACTGGGAAAAGTCTATAGCCCTGGCCTTAGTTAACGGGATTATTTTGCTTTTCATAAATACGCTTTTATGCTTGTACGCAGTATTCTAACAACCTTAAAGAGGGGTTCTAATGCCATATCGATTTTTTTGAGCTTTCTACCACGTTATAACTTTGTTCCCTCATCAAAAACATGCCTGAAGAGGTTTTAGATGTCATCCATGCATGTTTGACTAATCTAGCAATCTCTCCCAGGCCCTATTCGAACCCTCCTTATGGTTTGCAGCACGACCTGATCCAAAGCTCAGCCCACAATCCTACGTCATCCATAAATAAACCAAAGCATGATACAAAACAACACACTATAACTTCACAAACCTGATTCGATGTGCAGTAGTTTCGTTAGCGATTGTAACATGATGATGATTTTAAGTGTCAAAAACTAAACTGAAAACTCATCAAACATGTTAATATGTTGTTTTCGGCAAATATAGAATTTTCAAAACAATAAAAGGTAATACGGAGATCTAAATATGTTATGTGTTAGCAGTTAATACCCCATAGAAGTGTTGAAAATATCATCAATCTTACTTGCAAAACATTTCCTCCACTGACTCATCGCACAGTGTATACACAGACACAGCACGAACTGCATCTTGCTAACTTTTTGTCTGTCTGAGTACAGTTTGTCTTCTGTCTCATCTCTGAAAGCCCCAATGAGCAAAGTCTACAGTTTTTGGACTGGACTCACAAATTATGTTGAAAGTCATGTACGCAACTTTTTTGTACGTACACATGCTTTATAAATGAGATCTGTGCTCAGATCAGATCAGTAATCCCAGATCTCCTCCGCCCCGCCTCACTTTGAATTTTCCCAGGATTGTTACGTCACAGAAACTATGTTTTGTTTAGAAGATTAAGAATGTTAAATGCAGCTGAATTTCTCACTTTGAATTTAACTCTGAAAAACATGTTTGAATTATTTTCATTCTGAATTTCAACTGTTGAATTTTTAAGTATACATTTTTGTGTTTAATGTGTTTAAAATAATAATAAAAAAATTAAAAAAAAACACTGTTTAAATTTTCAGCGCAAATATCAAGTCCTCAAATTCAACAGTAAAAATTCAGAGTGTAAAATCCGCAGTGAAAAAAACTGCAGCAAAGATCCAAGATGTCAAGACATGAGCAATCGATTGTGTCTGAGAAGGACAGGGTCAGGCTGTTTCCTATTAGCCTTTCTCTTATGTGGGTGGGGCTTATAGTTAAAGAATCAAAGAGATGAGGTTTTATTAGGCCAATTTCGACCAATGAGGTCGGTTCCCTACAGTATTTCCTGGTTGTTCTTAAGTTAGATCGACTCACTTAGGAACGATTGCTTTTGCTTTGACATCTTGGATTTTTTCTGCGAAAATCTTCACTGTGAATTTTACACTCTAAATTTTGACTGTTGTATTTGAGGACTTTTTTTTTTATGTGCTGAATATTTAAAAGATTTTTTTTTTAAAATTTAGAATTCCAAAATGAGAAATTCGGGGCATGTTTCTTATTAGCTAACATTCGTTTTTTTCCCCATGGTAATTCCCTCCGGGTGTGGTGAGCACTGAAGATGGAACATAATGTCTAGTTCTATACATAGTCATAATTTTAAGTTCTAAAACATGAATTAGCAAATCAAAGGCACTCAGTTTTTGGTCAGGTAGTCTTCATTTTGGTCAGGACTAGCAAGCCCACAGGTGAAACTGCCTCAACTGGAGGAAAGTCGCCCAGAGAACATGGCAACTCCATTCAGAAAGACCTAAGACATTCATGCTGTTAGTTTAACCTGCAGTATTTTTTGGTTCCATTAGAGTCCGGCCAATTATAAAGGGGAGGTGAAATAGAGCAGTGTGTAATTACCCAGTAGCAGGTCCTTATTCCCAAAGCAGTGCCCAAAGTGGTAGAGACAAAATAACCTTTTCATTAAATTAAGCTGCTTTAGAAAATATAGATTACTTGGATTCACCAGAACAGTAACTCGCACAGAATTTTAAATCATGTAAATAGTAGGAGGCAGATCATTTCTAATTAGATGTAGGTGAAGGTATTGAAAAAAAAATAGATTTGAAGAAATGCTAAATGAGTCAGCTATAAGAAAGAATTTTAAACACTTTTCTGGGACTATCACTTGCCTGGAGATGTTATTACTTTGCCTGAAATGTTCCACAATATGGCATTAAATAAGATAAGATAAACCTTTAGTTGGCCCACAGCTTACCATCTACTGAGCAGGCCAAGTTACGAGTCAGATCAGGGGAAAGGCAGCCCTGCTCACAGCAAGAATGCATGTTTTTATAAGCAATAAAAAACATCTGGTATTGAAAAGATGCAAGACATATAAGTTTAATGTCATATCATGGACCATTCCAGACAAAGCATCTCCATGGAAACAAGCAGGCGGCTGACACGCCAACAGAAAAGCTCCGTAGGGCACCTTTAAAGTGTAATGTTTAGAAATTGGTTTAAAGTATTTCTGAAATTCAGCGGTACTTTTACTGCACATTCAAAATTGTGCTAATCTCGAACCTCAACCATGACATTTTCTGATGGATTACGAAAATATAGTGATCGAAATAATCCCCCCAAATTTAAGATTTCATTTTGTCAGTGTCGCCCACCTTTATTTATGTTTATTACCAAAAATATCAAGCTTAAAACTGAAGACGGGATTAATTTCTCATGCGTTTGTGTATAACGTGGTTACTCATCTGAGACAGTACTGCGGTGACTCTGTACCCTCTTATAGAATACCACGCTTTTGTATTTGTGCACTGTAAGTCTATTGTCCCACAGTGAGACAGGAGCTCTGACCCAAACTAACAGAAAGAGCAGCCCCTGTCTGTCACACAGGGAAGAGCACAGTGCCTGGGAAAGTACTCCAAATCTGTACTACTACTACTATCACTATTACTGCTACTCCTATTACTACTACTTCTACTACAACTTGTAATTTTGCCACCGTAATTACTGTATTTACTGTTACAGCTTAATAGGTTGTGTTCTCATTTTTGAATTTGATAATGTCATGATTTCAGATGTAGGGCAGGTGCCGATGAAAGAAATATTTCAATTCTTTCACTTGTTTCATTATTTGTTAGGGCTTGGTTAAACTTCCTATATTGATCAAGTCTCTGAGGTTGAATATTGTCTCTTTTTGAAGCTATTGTTAAAAGGTCATTTCAATTTGTTTATTTACTGACAGAAGACACTGAACTTTGTGCCAGTTTCCATGTTTCACGTGGATAGGTCCAGTAATTGCAGAGATATTAAGCATAAACCAGGTCAACAAAACAAGGACACGACGACAGCATTTATCTGTTGAACGGAGCTGGAATCACACCGCCAACCTGGGTCAGTGGATCTGCTCTACCAATGATATTTATGTAAACCAGGATTTGAACCGCCAACGTTCGGACCACTGGGCAAGCACTTTACCAACTGAGCTACTGTTACCTGAGAAAATATATTATTGGAACCCATTTAACTATACACCATAGTTAAATGGTAGTAAACATCAAACTTACTTCATATATTGATATTCTTTGCATTTAATTACTTCTTGTACTACTACCAATTCTAAAATTTCCATACTACTAAGCGTAAATACTACTTGATTTTGAAATACTAATAATGCGTTACTGATACGACTGAACTCTTCTCTGTGAAATATATGTACTCTGTAAATTGCTCTGTGATGTAAATAATATGTTCTGCTCTGTAGTACTTGAAGTTACAGTCATATTACTTATTTCCAGTTCTAGTTTCCCTAATTCTTCCTCCCGATCTAAATTATGGTGTAAGATAATAAGATAACAAATTTCCCACAACCACCAGTATCTTATTATGTACCCTTACTTCCAACTTAACCGCTACTATACTATAACTACTTCAAAATAGCTGGAGCACAGATGTGGAAGAAACAGCAATACAAAGGTAAAAAAGTTGGAATAATAGGAGGACAGGGAACCGCCGAGATGCCAAGAAGATAAAACACTGAGCGGCTATAGCGCGCAAAAGGCCCGGCTAAAGAAGAACTCAAGTTAAAGGATGTTTAGGAGCCAGAGTCGTCGGGTAATAGAAAGTGGGAGGAAGAGGAGGTGGAGGAGGTGGCGGGAGAGAGGGAAGTGCGAAGAGGAGGGTGGGTGTCTGCAGTTCAAGCGGTGAGAGTTATTTAATTGGGGAGTGACATTGGAGAGGCTATAAGGCTCGGCGGCGGCCCCACCCCATCAA
>JACM01001822.1:0-33846 GCA_000787095.1 Periophthalmodon schlosseri | reverse complement strand
GCTTTTTTATGTTTCTTTTGGAGTAATGGCTTCTTCCTGGCAGAGTGGCCTTTCAGCCCATGTCGGTACAGTACTTGTTTCACTGTGGATAATGACACACTCTTACCAGCTTCAGCAGCATCTTCACAAGGTATTTTGGACCATTTCGGACTAAAGTACGTTCATCTCACAGACACAGAACCCGTCTTCTTCCTGAGCCGTATAATTGTTTGAGCAGATGAACGTGGCATCTTCAGGCATCTGGAAGGATGAACTAGACTTGTACAAGTCCGCAAGTCTGTTCCTGATATCTTGCCTGATTTCTTTTGACTTTCCCATGATGTTACACAAAGAAGTTGTTGTCAATAAACCTATCAGAAGCTTCCAAAGACATGACATCATCATCTGGGTTTTCCCAAATAGTTTAAAGGCATAGTAATCTTATTGTATGTAAACTTCTGACTTTGAAGAAAGTAATGAAAAATTGTCTAAAAAAAATCCTTCTCTCATTATTCTGGCATTTAGCAAATAGAAATAATTTTGGTAATTCTAATTGACCAAAAACAGGAGAAGCTTAATCTGATTTTATGTCAGACAGTGAGAAAAAGAAGCGTATATGTCCTTTTATATAGTGTATGTGAACTTCTGGTTTCAGCTGTACCTGCTCTCAAATGTAGAGAAGTAAAAGTTAAAACTATCCACTTTAAAATGTACTAAGTAAAGTACAGATACCTCAAATTTATACTTAAGTACATAACTTTACTATTTTTACTTCGTTACGTTCCACCACTGGATAACAGACAACATTTTTGTTTCAATATGGCTGCATTAACATCAAAAAAAGTTTGTCACAGGGCCCCAAATCTATCTCCCAAAAGCTGGCACTTATGTTGTTTGTTTTGTTTTTTGTTTTTTTTATATGCCCCCACAATGGATTCTGTAAAGCTGCCCACATAGCATGAACCAGCCCTGGATCACAGTGCACAGTTTGAGCGTTTTTAAACATTTTATTTATTCCTTTTTTCTTTTTTACAAACCTAGGTTAAATAAATAGTCACACCCACATATGTTTTGCTGCTTGTTTTGCCTTTTTTTTCGTTTGGGTCTGAAAAGTTCAGCAAGGCAATTTAGTGTAGTGTGACTATTATGGCTTAAACTTGATGAACAAAGCCAAAATGTCTGCCTCTGTCTTGGCACACGCAGCCCTCAAAGGCCCAGTGGAGTTTAGAGCAGTACTGGCTAATCCACAGGTCATAATGTTATGACTAATACCAAAGTCACCACCGTTCAACACGCACATGTCTTTTCTTTAGTGCAAAGACGAAATCTGTGGCTGTCTACGGAACGACAAGGTAATCCCCATTAAACTGATATTTCTTGTAAGATTAAATAAATACTTTGCTAATATTGCTAAATACTTTGCTAATATTGCTGTCTCTTGCAGCATATCGACTGTGTGATCCTGGACGATGGTGGATTTCTGCTCATGTCCAACCAGGATGAGTACATTTCACTGGTGAGTTTCAAAGTAGGGATGAGGAATATAGTAGTTCCGATATCGATATCAGCAAATATCTGAGTTTTTGCAGATATCGGTATTGGGTTAAATAGAAAAAAAAAACTGATATTTGGCAGATATTTTTTCATCTCTTCCCAAGTCTCTTTGTGCCCATGTGTCATTCCCAGATTGTCCTCAGTGCATCAGATTTGTCTTTTTGAACAAATTAATGAGAATTAATATGTTGTTATTATTCTTACAAAAGTTTTACAAAGTTAATTTATGATCTTTCTATGGATTTCATAAGTTAAATATCAGTATCTCCAAATATCAGTCCACAGCACCAGGCCAAATAACCAAGTAAGGTTATCAGCTCAAGATCATTCCTATTTCACAGTGATCTTGACTGAGCTGAGCTGATTTTAGCACAACATATATGAAACAACAAGAAACTGATTAAACGAAGTTTGTTTGCATTGCATTAAATAGCTATAGATCTATTTATGTGCTTTACTGAGGGCACACTGCCAGCTCAATCCTTGTTACCTTGGCCTACGTCATCAGAGGTATAATACTCCCTACAATGGAAGCATAGCCAGACTGGACTGCACTACACTGGAATGGACAACACTATCACAGTGTTTCACAATAAGTACCACACTGATGGTAAAGAAACTTCTCCTGCGTTAGAACTCCAGAGTCAAGCCTCTTCTTTTCAACCCTCGGGCTACAACAATTTATTCTACAACACTGTGCATGCTGATGTTGTGTCCTTGGGCAAGACACTTCATCCAGCTTGCTTGAATTCCTTATCCTCTGTGTGTACCACCACGAGTGCGCTGCGCTAATGCTAAGGCTAGTGCGTCGTCAGGCAAGTGCAGACTGGAGCAAGGGCCCGGGCATCTGCTGTAAATCATTTCAATGATATTTTATGGAAGATTTTTATAGATTATTGGATGAGGAGATCCAGTTTCATTTGTCCATTTGTGAGTCATGTCTTAGGGAGCTACGTAACATTAATAACTTCAGTCCTTTGAATTATATAGGCCTAGGTCAGTTTACATCTGTGAAATCTGTTGACAGCATATCTTTATAATGACACCCAAATGGCGTTGCGACTGCCCATTTTGGAAAACCCCCTATTTTCAAGTCAAATCGGGATGCCCTTGGGAACTATAAACCCTGGTGGTGGTGGAGAAGGAGAAGTAGTTGATAAGACAAAGCTGAGGTGGCTGATAGCTCTGCTGCTGTGAAGGACATGGGATTAAGAAGTTCTGAAACATGTAGCTCCACCAATCGCTTGTAAATGTATAGAAAAGACTTTACTGGGGACGCAATGGCAGAATAAGGCTGTAGTTGACAAAAGAGATTCTTGGTCAAAATACATGCCCTGTGCATCAATTACTGGACTAAAAGAAGGAGGTTTGGGGGGTTTAGGGTTAGTAGGTATTGGAGTATTACACTAATCCTACTATGTGTACAGAGAAGTACCAGCAAATGACATACTCATAACTGACAAAGACAATATAACTGCCCAGTCACTCCAAAAACTCCAGATAACTCACTCCATGTATTCTCGTTTCTGCTGTTGTGCAAAAAATACCATAGCATATCACAATAATCTTAATACAATAATCAACCGACTACAGCCCTATATAACACTCATTTTGTTACAGATCGGGCAGTTCTTTGGCGAAGTGGACCCCGTGTTGATGATCAACCTGGTCAACCAGTCCCTGTACTCCTTCAACAAGACCTACGACTACCAGTCTGTGTGCGACCCCGAAGAGGAGAGCAAAGCCGCGGCTGGACTGCGCTCCGTCCATGTGGTGAGAGGACCAGTCGCGCATCCCAATGCACTGTGGGATACCTGGAGTCTGCACAGCTATCTGACACACTGTTCTCCCTTACCCCCTTCCCTCTCCCTCTCTACAGCCTACTATAGCGGACCTGCTCAGTATCGGCTGGTGGGCCTCAACGGCTGCCTGGTAAGTCAAATAGTGAAACATATGATGGGGTTTGTGTTCAAAAATGTATTGAATGGATAGACTTTGGCACTTAGAGGTAGGTTTGTAAAGGTACAGGATGGATGGAAAGAATGAATTTGTTAGAGAAAATATCTAGTATAGACTTTAGCGGTGGTGATGGTGGTAAAGAGGAGGAGATGCAGCGACTGAGGAGGCTGATGGTTCCAAGTCTCAACGGTCCAGTGGATCACTAAGCTCCTGTGCTGCCGGAGCTCTTAACGGTGCTGAGGAACCGTGCTGATCACACGCGGTCAAATACGCGTGTGAAACTTTGCTCCTTCATAAGATACATCCCGCTTTCTGCCTACCATTTCCCACCATTCGCGTGTGTGGCTCCCTGGCTCCGAGCAGCACGCAGACATACACTGGTGCAAGTGGAAAGACAAACACGTGGAAATGCCCCGATATGAGAAGAGGAAAGCTTCATGCTCGCGTTTGACCGTGTGACATTCGAGGAGCGGTGATGTGCAGCGTAGTAATCCGAAAAATCATTTAACCAAACAGAGCGCAGACTGCAGGCTCCTCCGTGATCACATGAGGAATAAGCACCAAGAGGACATCATTGGCCATTTATTTATCTATGTGAAATAAAGCTGCTCACTGCAATGCCATGTAACATTTTTTTTTTTTTACAAATAAGTTTAAATTCGGGGGCTTATTTCAATTTGAAGGTTGAAAACAAATCTTGCCTAAATGTTGCAGAGTAGCCTAGGCTAAATTATGATGTGTTTTATTACATTTATTTTGCTGAAAAAGTACCAATAAGAGACCCGTTAAAGACTGGAATGATAAGCAGTAACGATAAGTACCTAATGATACCCATCCCTATGGAGGACTAAAGGGGAAAGTGAGGGGAAAGTGAGGGGAAAGTGTGGGGGTGAGGTCTGGCAGCATAAGCAACAGTGTGATTGGTCTAACAGTTATCCACATATCAAACTGCGTACAGCCAGGTGTTTGTAATCAGACACACCTAGCTTTAATCAGGGCAGTCCTGCGTGATGTCATGTTGTACTTGAAATTGCAGTAGCCGCCGAGTTTACCTAGCTGAAATTGCCTAGTTTACACTAAAACTGCCAAAAAGGAATATGAACAGTCGACAACGCTATTAAAAGACCATATACGCTGTTTAGTAGCAAAATAAAGTCGATTTATTATTTCGTTCCACATTCAACATTTCCTCCTGGTTTCTTACATGCGGAAACGCCGTCATGCCGTGTTATTGCAGTGACTCAAACCGCTCCGCTTTCTTTTCCACTGCACCTTTAATACTTCTTCATGTAAGCTGTTCTGTTTAGTCATTAGCGCGGGTCAGGGGAGGACAGGCGTAGCCGTACACTGGTTTGACTGTCCGGTGGTCGCTCAAACACAGTGCTTTTGTGGAAGAGTGACCTCCCTGGACATTGACAGCAGCAGTGACCCTGGCTCCAGAGCACAGCTGGAGTTACACGCTGGCGTAGATGTTGTTGTGGCTGAAGCAGGAAAGATTCAAGATGTAGGACTGACTCATACATAGTGACTCACTGTTTTCTCCCCGTCCAGGTCGATACTGCAGCAGATCGTCTTTGGGCTCATATTTCCCAATCTGTTCAGAGGAGGTAAGAAAATCAATAAGATGTGGTTCTGTTGATGAAATGCTGCAGAGATGTTATCCTTTAAAGGTGCACTGTGTGATTGCTCTGCCTGGAATCTCCATGGAGATAAATAGATAAATACTGTAGAAAATTCTTGGCAAAACAATAACATCTCTGTGGTGACAGCTGTGTCATTCATTTGCCTGAAATGTATTTTTGAAGGTATTCTTAAAGTGTCACGTAACAAATAACTCCTCCCACAACCACATTTCAAATAGATCTGCTAAACTGGGCAGTATCTGGAGGACTAAAGGGGAGAGCGACAGGGGAGGAGGGGCGGGGCTTGAACATATGAGGAACAGTGTGATTGGTCTAACAAGTATCCACACTTTAAACTCCGCCCCTGCAGCCAGGTGTTTGTAATCAGAAACACCTGGCTGTCCTGTGTGATGTTACGTAGTTCTACCACTGGAGGCAGCACACACTCAGTTTTTCACTATTTTTGACCAGAAAGCTGCAAATGTACCTAGTTTGCTTTATGACAAGAAAGGACTAGAAACAGTAGACCAAACCATTAAAACACCACGTGCAATAGTAGCAAAAAGTTGATTTAGCGTTTAGTTCCACTTTCAGCAAAAAAAAAAAAAAATGGTATTGAATAAATGCAACATAAATAGGTTGAACTTTATATTGTGGAACGTTCCAGGCAAATAGCATTTCTTCAGGTGCCAGGCAACTTTTATATCAATACTATATTTGTGTTATGGTGGAAAATAGGAACTGAAGTAGTTTCACAGTTCAGTGCATTTATTCTCTGTCTGGGTATTCTCTTTCCAGTGCAGTCTGCGGAGGAGGACATTTCCGAGAACATGTTCAAAGAGAGTTGTATCACTGAGCAGACCCAGTACTTCTTTGACAATGAGGAGACGTCGTACTCAGGAGTGCTGGACTGTGGCAACTGCTCCAGGTAAACTCGCAATATACCAGCCTATGGACCATGTCTATTCTACAAGTTATGCATTTCTGCGATTTAAGCATCCAGAGTATACTTGGAGTCAGTGCCGGGGACCAAAACTCGGTTCCTCTTGGCAAAAGTTCTAGCAAGTACTTGTACTGAAAAATAACGCTTGTTCTGTGCCAACTTTCAGTTCCTTGGCTTTGAATATCAGCGTCAATGAGGCAATAAAGCACAGACTTAACAGCAGTAAAACAGTGTGTAAATGTGTGGTCACAATCCAGTGTGCAGCGGGTGTCTGCGTAAGGACGGATTTCTCATTCATTTTCATCATTATTAAAGAGGGGCTATTTATAATATTGGTCCCTCATCAAAAAAATGCCTAAAGAGGGTTTAGATGTCATCCATGCATGTTTGAGTAATGTAGCGATCTCCCGGGCCCTTTTCAAACTCTTCTTATGGTCTTATGGCAGTGCGATTCTGTCCAAAGCCTGTCACCCACGCCTCCGCACAACAATTGCTCTGAACGGGGAGCGACTGAGCGCTGAGAGCAGAGTGGGGGGAGAGTCTCAGAGAGTAAAAGAAAACTGAAACTTATTAAACATTTTAATATGTTGTTTTCGGCAAATATAGCATTTTCAAAACAATAAGAGGTAACATGGTGATCTAAGTGTGCTATGTCTTAGCAGTTAATACCAGTTAAAAAGAACAATACAAATGCAATTGTTCCGAAAAGCTTTTGAAATCCAAAATGTAGCAAAACAAAAAACTAACTGCTCGTATTGTCTTCTTACCACTCCTCAGCAGTTTGATTGTAGGCAGCTGCTTTCACTTGAACTGCAGTCAAACACAGATTACCTTGATGTGTCAGAGTGGAATTGCAAAGAGAAGCAATAAAGTTTTTTTTAATCATTTTTTCCCCCTCTCCCTTTTGGCCCGAGGTTTCCTTATGAAGTAGGAGCAGAGCAGTTCACGGACCATTGCACGTTTAGTTACTTCATCTCCACTTTGAGTCTCTCAGGGATAAATCGGCCCTGGGGTGTAGCTTCTGTCAGGGTGGTGGACTTGTCAAAAGTGGAGACCTACAGAACTGTCAGATCTGCTTAAAGGGAGTATTTTTCCATTATTCAGGCTTTTTGAACCAAGTTTTGGATGTCTTATTATTTCCTGTTTTACAGCTCAAAATAATGTCCGTCATGGTCACCAGCAGATGACTCACTGACTTTAAGTGGCTTACAACAGAGGCTGCTCTCATAAATGAAATGCATATAGTAAAGGTCAATTGAGCACTAAAATGATCGAAATGAACTTTGTGCTTTTAAAACACTGGAATTCTCAGGAAAGCTTTATAATAACTACACCTTAAAGATCATATATTACGCGAAAGAGACGTTGTGTTTTGTTTCACACACGTTTGAGTAACCCTTTATTATTAGTCTGTCTCCATCTCCAAAGCTCAAAATGCTCTGTTCCACCTTGAAGCGGTAGTTTTCAAGTTAACAGCTACCTTTTACTTTTACCTCAGTAGAGATTGGGAACTGCTGGGCTGAAATTATCCAAACGATTCAAGTGAAGTTGTATGGAGTTTAAAAACCCACTTCCTGTATTACCGCGTGACATCACGAGGTGGAACAGAGTGTTTTCAGTTTGAGAAAAACTCAGAAATATGCAGGGTGTGTGTGTTGAACGTGTGCGACTGAAACGAAACACAACTTCAGGTATGTTTTTGATGAGGAAACAACATTATAACATAGATCAGCAAAAAGCATAATATAGGCTTTTTAATTAACGAATGAACAATTAGTTTAGTAACGATGGTCCAGGTTTAGTTACTACTTAATTAATAATCCAACCCAGTCTCCTTTTTCAATAGAAAGTAGTTATAGAATTGACTCTCACATGAACACGAAGGTAAAGATTTCTGAAGCAGCGGTCTACATGGATTGACGTACTACTCTTCATCTGCACATCTTAAAGAGGCAATATGTAACTTTTCTGTTGTTGCCACTGTTTGTCTATTATTGCTTTACCTGGAATGTCCCACAATATGGCATTAAATGCATATACCTCTATGGAGACAAGCAGTTAACTCCACCAGTCCAAGTTTTCGGTCAGATCTGTGGAGAGTCGACCTCGCTCACAGTAAGAGTAAAGTTTCTTACTGTAAGGCCTTATTTTATCAGTAATAACAAGTTGGATGAGTTTAATGCTACACTGTGGAACATCCCCGGCAAAACAATGGCATCTCCATGGAGACGAGCAGGTCCACCAGAAAACATAATGCACGTACAAAAACTAAAACTAACATAACGCCACATTTGTTTTTGTTTTTTTTGCAGAATGTATCGAGCGGAGAAGCTGCCCAACACAAACCTGGTGTTCCTAATCACAGACGCCAAAGCCACGTGTCTGTCGTGTGACCCCCGACCTCTGCGCCAGGCCGAGCAGCCCTGTATCCTTCAGGCTACCTGGACAAAACTCCACCCACAATACAGAAACCCCTCCTACCTATACAGAAACTCCGCCCACACATACAGAAACTCCGCCCGCACAAACAGAAACTCCACCCACTCTTACAGAAACTCCACCCACTCTTACAGAAACTCCACCCACTCTTACAGAAACTCCACCCACTCTTACAGAAACTCCACCTATCTCATATCTACCTCTACCTGTACAAAAAAAACGACAAAGAAAAAAGCACACTACACCCATACAATATGAATGTTCCACAGTATGGCATTTAGCATGGCATCTAATCTTTGTATATTTATGTGTACAAGCAAGTAACGCCCCCAGGCTATGTACAGGTCAGATCTGTGAAGAGGCGAGCCCACTCACAGTAGGAATAAATGTTTTTCGAGGTAGTTTTGAGCAATAAAAACACCTGTTGGCAAAGGAATGGAAGAAAGATATGTTTTATGCCATACTGCGGAACATTCCAGGCAAAGCAACAACATCTCAAACAGTCAAAGATGGTTTTACTGTGCGCATTTAATTACGTAAGCGAAAACAGAAATGCCATTAATGCCGTCACTGTAATGCTAACAACAACTAGCATGCTAACAGCGCACTTTCGGATTCTTGGACAATAAAACGCTTTGTAATTAGATGCAGACAGTACACAGTGGACATATTATGACCTCAAGAGCAGCTTATGCAATATATCTGTACCGGGGCAAGACACATTTTGGGTACAGGCCCTTTAAACGCTGCTCAGTTCGCTCCTGTTCGACATTTTGAAAGGTCAAAGGTTATCACATCTCCGTAAATCTTGTCTCCAAATGAGCTCCTATAATCTCCTGTGCAAATGGCAACACGAGAGGGCATTCACGTGTAATTTTCCACCGGACAAGACTTATTTACCAAATATTTACCAAATCCCCACGACACTCCCAACGCAGCGTAAATCCGTCCGTCAGCTTTCACAACAGCCTGCGTTTAACCCGGGCGGTAGGTGCAGTCCTAAAATGCTCTCCGGTGGACGGTTAACTGCAGCCACATTATATGAAAGGGTAGATTACATTACAGGGGGATTGGGTTTCGTGTTTTCATTCATGTCGGCTGCAGTCTGCCATAAGCCCGTATTGAAATTACAAGCAGGTGTGCGTGCCATGCATGTACCTTTATTGAGGCGTCCTGTCGCTCTGTAAATATGTCATCGCCAGAGATCAGCGCGCGGTCAGTCGAGGCATTTTGTGGATTTTTTTTCGTTTTTATATCAAATGTATTTCAGTACCGTTGGTTGGTACTGTGCGTGAGGACCAAAACATTGAAGAAAAACTAAAAAATGCATACAAAACGTTTTTAATAATTTTGATTTGATTAGTTAGTTACACGTACAGTATTTGATGCATATTTGCACATTGGGATATGGAACTTTTTAACAAGCTGTATTATCGAGAATGAAATTAGTGAATACTTTTTTACAGTTTAACGGGACCACGTGTGATATTTCAATTTTAAATTCCGTAAACATGACCTATGTGTGTCCCCAGATACGAGGTAGCAATTATAATGCACATTTATTCTGTTTCTCGAGACGATTATCCAGTCAGAAAGCAGAATGAGCCTCGCATGAGTCTCTCATTTGGGTTGCCAGTTTCAATGTTGAAGTCCAGTTTGTTTAAACCTGATGACTCTCTCTGATCTGAATCCTCACTACCTAAACCCCAGCACCTGCAGCTATGTCAGGTTATTTGGAATAGTTTTGGCCAGTATTACCAAGCTTTGATAAACCAGTTTTAACCCTGGTTTAGTCTTGGTTTAGTCCTGATTTTGTTATAGTACATCCCATAGCCTTTTGTTTACCATACATTTGTTCACATTATAATCCATTAAACGAAGCCAATGGCGCTTTTCACAGTTGCTAAAATAGATTGTGACATCACATCGCAAAGCCTTATGGGATGCCCCCTTAGACAAACAAACGCTAAAGCAAAGCCGGTATGTCGTACTCTGTCAAAACAACCTCCTCATTTCCAGTTCTAACATTCTATAACATTAACTTGTTTTTTCCACACACAATTTCTGGTTTCTGGAGTGTTCGAATGCAGAATGCGTGCCATGCGCCGGTTTGTTTGTCCAAGGTAGTGATATCAGATGTAAAGTGAGCTATTTACGACTCCTTCAGATGAATACGCGATTATGCTGAAGCGGAGCACCTGCCAGTATCTCCCATGTTGTTCGCATTTACAGTATTAAAGCATACCAGAATCATACAGCGCTGCCAGGCCCGCGGTCCAAATAGCAGCAGTTAGCGTAGCATTGCATCACTCGCAGCACGATGAAGATGGATTTAAGTGAGCTGATAGGATTCCAGATGCAGTCATAAAAGTCCAGATGTTAGGCTAGGTAGCATGTGCAGTGTAGCGGTGCTTTTTGAACTGTGGTAACCTGTGCGTTTTATAGAAACAATAAGGAAGTCTGCAGTTTTTGCGATTTTATTCTGCTATTCGCAAAACGTCAAAAATCGTTAGCATGAATTTGATTTCAGCTGGGTAATTGGAACGAAGTACGCAGCTGAAACTCCTTTTCATATCAAATTTTAAAAAAACGTGAAAATCAGAGCATCATAATTATTCACCGCAATGAGTTTAGGGGTGCTTTTTTCCAACTTTAAGAGGCTAACGTTAACAACAACTAGCAGGCTAACAGTGTACTTCCTGATTATCGAACAATAAAACGCACGCAGTGGACATATTTTGACCTCAAGCTGCATATACAATGTATTTGTACTGGGGCAAGATATACTTCTTCAGGAAAAAAAATACTTTTAATCAAACTATCCAAATCAAGACAAAATGGTGGATAAACCAGGACTAAACCAGAACTAAATTTGTACTAAACCAGGACTAAAGCAGGTCTAAAATCAACACACCTCCATTGATCGAGTGGCACAGTTGTAAGCCCTTCAAGAGTTCTTTTGCAAAAACTAATCTCAGTTTGTTTGTTTGTTTGTTTTTTTAATCTAAAACTTTTTCTTTTTTGAACCATCTTCTGCATATGCTTTTCATGAAATAGAGTAGATCGGATCAAGGAGGGATGGGATAGTATTTTTCTTGCACACACACACACAAAAAAAAATCTGCCTCATAGCAAAAATAGTTTCAGTGGCGCCTTATGGATTAAATAACATCAAATTATTGCACTCTTTAAATTGAAAATTGAGCTAGCGTAGCCCTAGTTTTCACCTCTCTACCCTTCCCTAGCACTTTGGTAGCACCCTGCAGGCTAATGCTAATGATGAATCCCATTATTGCTGAACCTCTGCATCAGCACGTCATTGAAATGTAGATCCCCAAATGTGCCGCGCTCACTGTATTTTTCCTTAGCGCAGAGTTCAGCTGAAGGTCCAGACCAGTGCGAGCTCGCCCAGAATCCTCGGTACCGCAAGGGGCCCGACGTCTGCTTCGACAACAACGAGAATGTAAGTGCAAAGGAGACACACTGTGCTTTTTTCTGGTATTTATTGTGAATTTAGAACATATGTAAATTATTATTTTGCGGTTTGGTCATTGTAAACTGTTATGTTGGTCTGAAACAGGCTAATAATAGAAATATGTCCACTGACTTCCTGTTCAAAGCCTCCCCTCTTCATAGTGTGTGTAGTGTTTTCAGTTTGAGAGAAGACCTCAGCCTAAATATGCAGGATTTGTGTGTTAAATATGTGTGAATGAAACAAAACAACTCCAGGTCTGTTTGTGATGAGGAAACATTATAACATAGATCAGAAAACAGCGTAATATGGGCCCTTTAATTCTACACATAAGTCTGAATTCTTATTCAGTGCAGTACACAGTTGTGGGTATTTGTGTACAAGTTACTTTCAGGTCCAGGTTGATTTATTTGTACCTATAGGTAAATTTGTTTTGCAGTTTGAGAGTGGCAATCCCACATTATACATTTTTTTAAACTATTCTTGAACAAACATTCATGTGGTTAGTGGAAATTATAAATCACTACATAAACCAACCGCCAACTTACTATTTTCTGATTGTTTACATTTGCTGCTGTGTGTAAATTAAAATACAATAAATAACTCAAATGACCTAATAACTTTTTGGAAACTTAAATAACTACACCTTAATTAGCCTTACTAAAGCAAGAACAAAGACGGAATTCAGAATGAACAAAAGTTTATTAACAATGGTTCAGCCTTAGTAACTACTTCATTAATACCATCACTGCTTATCCATTTAAAACCCCAATTTGTATTTTAAATGTCATAACGTGTTGCTTACATGGCGGGGCATTTTCATGCTCCCATGACCTCATTTGTAGACACTGAGGAGGAGCTAAATCATAGACTGTATAAACAAGTGGACTAAGGGAGTGTGACGTCACCCATAGCGTTCGGCTCCAATGAAATGAAGCTCGTCGAAGCTAGCAGTTTTGGGAGCGAGTTTGGAGCCGAGTCCATATTTGAAATTCTGACCGCAAGTATCATAGCAACCAAACAGCCAATCTAGAGCAAGGCTGTTGAAGGTAAGGCCCCTCCCCGCCTGCACCGCTGGTTTGGCAAAACTGTCAATCAAACCTGTTGCTAGCGGGAGTGACCTCGGGGAAAGAAGTCAGCTGATTTGTCTCTTATTAATGTTCCTATCTTGAATTACGGACACAATAGTGAAATAAAAATACCTGGATCATGTCGAGCGGGTCAATACGAACATTTTAAGACCAAAATGACGAGCCTGACTGCAGCAGTTACAGAGAGAGGGGCCACAGTTTTCTAAAGTAAAGTGATGATGAAGTGACTTCGTATTTGGAACACGGCGGCTAGTAGGTTAGCTATGTCCATTTACATATACAGTCTATGACCTGAACAAAGACCAGGTTAGGGGAGGGGGGAACAGATTTCATGGCTGCCATCTACTGTTAAAAGAAAATCTAATAATCTTACGAATGGCATACTTAATTAAGTAGTAACTAAGCCTGAATGATTCTAAATAAACAGTTCATTATGAATAGTATACTGTTAGTATTTCATGTCAGATGTACTGCTTCTCTGCCTGTGTATACTCAGCCACTGTACAGAATGCTCTTGAAAACATCTACATTAATGCTGCTTCAGTCTGTCACTCTCTGTCTGTTTTGCATTAACTCCTCAAAATGTCTTGGCTGATCTTCTAACCTCATCCGCATGAATTTATTCTTCTGTGTTTTCCTTTTCTCCATCCTCCATGTGTTCTGCATGTTTGTTTCTTCTCCATCTGCTCCTCTTCCTTTTGGTGGTGGTGGTGGCTGATCTTCTCATGATCCGCTGGTCTACAGGACGAGCCTCTGTGTCCGACCAGCAGGGGCGCTACATTTAACTGCATGCCCATCTTCTTCTTCTTCTTTCTAACATTGGGGTCAGTTACTTTGCTTGATTTTACTCACAGCATTTTCTTTCACCACACAACCGAAAAATGTGTACATACTTGGTAGGGTAGCAACAATTAATCGGTATAATCGTAACTAATAAACTATCAGTGTAATCGTTGACTGTTTCAACATCTGGACCATTCACACTCAAAAACCAAGCCAGCGATTAAGAAAATAAGATTGGAGAACAAAGTAAGTAGAGAGAAGTGTGGAGTTGATCAAAGCAATGACGTCTTGAATATGTGAGTATAAAGATAACACACAAAATAGAACTTGGAGACTTGGGGACTGCAGATGTGTTATACTTGTACATGTTCCCTTTTTACTTGGGGACTGCAGATGTGTTATACTTTTTTAAAAAAATAAATTGATAATATTAATAATGATGATCAAAAAGAGGGTAAATGAGAAGTGGAAATATACAATGATATTATATTATCATTGTGTCCTCGGGCAAGACACCCACCCGTCCGTGCTGTAAGTGAACGTCTAAATCATGTATTTGAATCATTCCGTGAATCCACATAAAACACATGTATGTTTTTCTCAACATTTACATTTTTTTTATGTCAGTTGAGAAAGTCAAGCCACTTTCCATCAGTGAACCATTCATTCACTCATTCAGCGTACACAAACATTGGAGATGAGGCAGGTTCGGTGTCTTGCCCAAAGGCGCAATGGCCCAACATCCACAGAAAGAAACGGAATCAAACCAACAATCTTTGCATCAGTTGGTGAACACCTGAGCCTGTCCCCCATTGCGCCTGTAACTCGGCAGAGATGTAATAAAAATATATTTTACACAGTCAGAAAATTTTATTCACAGAAAGATTTTTATGAAGAGACCAGCAGTATTTGCATTTTTGAATGAGATTCATAAAATAAAATGAAATCTGACAGGCACAGATGCTCAGCAAGTTATAGTCCATCTGTTAAGTTATGGAAGGAAACAAAAAGGAAATGTGAAAAAAATAATTTGAGAGATGTTTTAAAAATAATACCACGATGCCTAAGGACCTCAGTGTAATCACAATACGACTTATGGGGCCATGATTCGAGCCTCGCTGACGTGGGGATAATGAAGCGCTAATAAGCTAACCAGTTTTAGTACATCAGGACATTGGATATTCCTGTTGATGGGACAATCTTGCTCTTGGACAACAGCATGTAGATTCAGAAATGCTTTGGTTAGAATTGAACTGCCAATCTCAAAGGAACTATAGGTTTTAAAGAAAAGTACAATCACAACTGAACCTGGGTTGCCAGTCCCTTGACCTTCAGATAGAGGACACGTACAAGTTTTTCTCATTCTCAGTATATGGACAGGCCTCATGGGAAAGCTCAGAACCTCCAGAATTCACTCACTGAGCTGCAGAGGCTGCACTAGCACTGATTCATGATTGGCTGCAGGTTCTGGGGTTTAGGTAGTGACCATTCATATCAGAAAGAGCCTTTTTAGGTTTAAACAAACTGGATTTCAGCTTTGAAACTGGCAACCCAAGTAAGAGAGGCTTTCTTGGGTCAGATAATCATTTTAAGAAACAAACACCAAATTATATCATAAATGAATAAGAGGTCATGTCCAATGGTTTTGTAATTGGGAACAGGAATCAACCTAGAATTGTTATCAGTAAACGCTATATTTGATGTTGGCAGTTTTTTTTAAAGTGGTCAAATCTCTGTACTAACTGAACTAATGCCAGTGTGATTTAGCATGTGGCTACTAGCTTTTATGATAACAGTGGTGACACTGCATGCTACAAGTAATAAAACTAACTAAAAATCTCCAGACAAGTGTTTGTGTTAAAGGAAACACACCCACTGGCCTTTTGGGACTTTTATTAAAACATCACATCCTAAGAAGTTACAAGAAGATTGTTTTTGTGTGTAAAGCAATTCTGTTCAATTCTGATCCTTAGCCTCCTTCTGAATGAACTTTTTTTTGGCTATATAAATATTAGTGATATGTTAGCAAAACTCATACTTCTACTTTTTCATTTCAAAACGCCGTGTTGCCAGCAGAGGGCACACATAACCAAGCATTCTCTGAGAAAGGCCTGGGTTCAAATTCATCATTCATGAATTTGCATACATTATCTTAATTGTAAAACGTAGAAAATCTTAGAGATAGCTTAAATAAATCTGGTATCAATTTTAATTTAGTTACTGAAAGAACACTTCAGTCTTGCCGACCATTTTTCTTTTTCCCTTTTCCACATGGTTAGGCAAGTCTGTGTGTGGATGTTATTCTACACTTAAGCAATGCTCGCCACAGAAAGGTTAGCATAAGGCTACATTAGCATAAATATGCAGCTAAAGGGAGTCCAGACTGCAGTGCTAAAACTAGCATCATGCCCAACGCTAACAGTACTAAAAGCCATTTAAATCAGCAGGCTAATGTTTTCTGACACTCTCCGTGTGTGGTTGGCTGTTAGCATTTTGTGCTGACATATGAGAAATATATTACATAAATTGTTTTAATGATCAACATGTTTCCAAGGTTGTCAACATAAATTTTGACACATTGCCTAGATTTTCTATCCATCCAGAATTAAAAATCAAAGCATTGGCTGTATTTGCAGTTGGACGTTAGACCAAATGATAAATGCTACAAAGTGCTAAAAATTTTAACAAGAAGTGCAAAACCATGACTAAAGTGGACAGCTATTGGCTCTGTGCACAACAGTAGCCCGCTAGTTCCAATCAGAGGTACAGTCTGCGCGACGAATTCCGGCATAATGTAATGTCTGTGAGGTTTTTGCAGGGGCGCTAAAATCAATAAATCCTGACAGATCAGGCAGTGGACAGGGAGCTGCGGGTGAATGTCACTGACACAGTGTTAAACACTTTACAAATGCAGTGAAACTTCACCGGAGGACACTTCTGCTTTTGGAAAGGTACATCTTTGTGTGTCACTGCTAATGCTAATGCTAACTTGTGTTAAAACATTAAATGTAATATAACAACAAAATAAAATTTGTTGTAAGAACGATCCAATTATTTTTAGGTGTAGATTATTTCAATCAGTGTCGTTATTTAAAATATTGATTAGGCCCTGAAATTAGCAGTAGCATTAGCCCTGACCCAAAAACATACCTTTGTAAACACAGAAGTGTCCTCTGGTGAAGTTTTCCTCACATTTGTAAAGTGTTTAACATGTCAGTGACATCCACCTGCAGCTCCCTGTCCACTGCCTGATTTATCAGGATTTTTTTAATGTAGCGCAACTCGGCAAAAACCTCATAGACATTACATGATGCCGAAAATGTCCCTCTGATGGGAGCTAGCCGGCTACTGTTGTGCACAGAGCCAACTGAGACCAGTGTTAAGGCTTAAATATGAAGTGAAAGGATATATAATGGTTAACATTATATAACTCTTCTAGTTGAGGGGCACATTCTCATTGATTTAGCTTGAGTCAGTCAGTAAATGAATCTTATCCACACTTAAATACATATTTTTATTGATAGAACAAAAACTGTTTTAAAAATGTAGTCAACATGTTTTTTTGTTTCCTTTCAGTTTATTTATTTAGAATTTATAGAATTTTATTATATTTGCGACTTCTAAATCAGATCTGCGTGCACTTTTAGCAATAAACTCAGCTTTCAAGAGTCGATCATATATTATCATTGTTAAAATAACAACAGCAGTGCACTGACTATTAAAAACCCGCCTAAAGTTCTGTACCAGATTTTTACCGTCTTAAAAATGTGAAAAACAGAACTAAATCATTTTAAATGGTTTGCAGTGGTCCAAAGTTATTCTTCACTTACTTGATGCATTCTGAGCATCCTAATTATTCGCCACAATAGGGGGAATAAGTAGTTTTGCTGTCACGGTAAGGCTAACAACAACTAGCATGCTAACGCGCACTTCCTGACTACCGGACAATAACTGCTTTATAACTAAATGCGGACTTGTTTTGACCTCAAGAGCTGCTTATACAATATATCAGTCCTGGGTCAAGACAAATGTGGCTCAAATACACGGGGAAAAAATCAGGCACAGCGCCTTGAAATTTCGAAGATCTGAAATACATTAACAAAGCTCTGTAAACTGTTCAAGTCAAGCTTTAAATTCTCATATAGAGCCTCTTTTTTGGCAGAGCTTAATAACATTTTGAATCATTTTAATTCCATGGGTGTGCACCAGTCGTATAAACCCGTGTACAATGCCCTGTCTAATGCAATAACCAAGAGCCATAAATTTGTCCTCACCTCTCCACCCAACTTTGAACCGCTAATAGCCTGTCCAAATATTTAGCCCAGCCAGACCGATCACCCTTTTGTGCTGCGTACTCTTTTATTGTTTCTCGTACCCGTAGATCATGCGACCTCTAGCGCGAATGTTTATATAGCCAAAAGAGAGAAGGAGGACTAGTAAAAAGTAGTCTGGGAGGAGGACTTGGCCTACCCAGGAACGCCGCTCTCTGTCAGGACAGTAAACAGAGGAAGTGCTGCACGCTTTTCCTGTCTTTTGAACCCAGAGGAATTCCACCTTTTTAGTGTCCCGGTTCGTCGGCGCGCGCGGATATCCGGAAGGCTCCCATAAAGTCGTCCAGGAGATATCCACAGAGGCAAATGAGGATAGAATACAGAAGGGCAGTGGGTTTGTGCAGGAAGAATGTGAGCAGTGTCATGAAAAATATGCAGTTGATTGCAGTACAGTAAACAATACTTTTTATCCAAGTACTTGCTGTAATCCTAGCAGGAGCGGGTAGTACTTAGTTACATTAAAGGGCCCATATTACGCTGTTTTCTGAACTATGTTATAATGTTGTTTCCTCATCAAAAACATACCTGGAGTTGTGTTGTTGTTTCATTCACACATGTTCATTCATTAGCTCACAAACCGTGCATTTAGGCTGAGTTCTTCTGTCAAACTGAAAACACTCTGTTCCACCTTGTGATGTCATACAGGAAGTGCTCTACTATGTTTTTAAACTCCATACACTTTCACTAGAATCATTTGGATGATTTCAGACCTGGAATTGTCAATCTCTTCTGAACAATAGGCAAAATGTAGCTGTTAACTTGAAAACTGCCACTTCATGACATCACAAGGTGGAACAGAGCATTTTGAGCTTTGGAGATGTAGACAGACTAATAATAAAGGGTTACTCAAACGTGAATGAAACAAAACATTAAAAAAAAAACCCTGGTATGTTTTTGAGGAGGTAACAACATTATAACATGGCGTAAAGCTCACAAGAGTCAATTTTGTGTAATTAAGGGCCTTTAATCCACATGCATTTACCTGAGTAAATGTAGTCCTCTGGGTAGTTTTCAGACACTATACTTTTACTCCTACTTAAGTAATATATTTGACAGAGTAACAGTACTCTACTTCAGTAAAAGTTTGGGTTACTCTTCCCACTGTGAGTAAGTCTAAAAGTGACAAAAGCTTTATGTTGACAATATGAAATGACTTGAATATTTGTGTTTTTTGCATCGCTCCTTCAGATATGATTCTGTTTTTGTCATTTTTGCAAATTTTTTATCCCTGTTTTTCTGTCCATCCATCCAGGACAGAAGACTAGTTTTTAAACCTTTTCTGCCACAACATTTCATATTTTTTGTGAAGTTCAAATACAATTTTGAGGCTAGAAAGTTGTATTTTCTGTGTGTTATACAACCAAACTAACTGACATCTCTACACTGAAAATTCAAAATCTAGCTTTTTTTTTTTTCCCCTGAAAATTTAAAATCTTTTTTTTTTTTTTTTTTTTTTTTTTCTCTGAAGAAGAAAAGCTTTATTGAACACTGGATTGCTGTTGTGTTCCCGCAGGAGGATGACTCTGACTGCGGGGGAGGGACCTGTCTGAGTCCAAGTCTGGTGCACATGCTGGGTCTCCAAGTGCTGCTGCTGTGGCTTATCACATCGTCCCAGAGCTCATGACCCCTACACCCCCGACCCCCCTCCCGACAACCGTCCCACGCACGACCGTACCGCAACTGTCCCACAACCGCCCCACACATAACCTCACAACCGTCCCACAACCGTCCCGTGCATAACCATCCCACAACTGTCCCACGCACAACCGTTCAACAACCTCCCACTCAGAACCGTCCCACAACTCCTCACAACCGTCCCACAACCGCCCCATGTGTAACCGTCCCGCGACTGTCCCACTCACAACTGTCTCACGCACAACTGTCCCACAACCATCTCACAACCCTCCCACGCAAAACCGCCCCACTGCTCTTCACAACCGTCCCACAACTGTCCCTCGCATAACCGTCCCACGCACAACCGCCCCACACATAACCGTCTCACATCTCCTCACAACCGTCCCACAGCTGTCCCACGCGCAACCGTCCCACAACTATCCCACGCACAACCATCCCACAACTGTCCCAAGCACAACCGTCCCACGACTGTCCCACACATAACCATCCCACGCACAACCGACCCACAACTGTCCCACAACTGTCCCATGCACAACCCGTCCCACGCACAGCCATCCCACAAACATCTCACAACCTTCCCACTCAAAACCGTCCCACAACTCCTCACAGTCGTCCCACGCATGACCGTCCCACAACCCTCCCACAACTGTCCCACGCATAACCGTCCCACAACCATTTCACAACCATCCTACTCAAAACCGTCCCACAACTCCTCAAAACCCTCCCACAACCATCCTACGCACAACCGCCCCACACATAACCTTCCCACTCACAACTGTCCCACAGCTCCCCCACTGCAAAAACAAACTTGCCTTATATCAGTTGAAATGACTTGAATTGAGAAAATGAGAATTTTAGTTGTGTGGACAAGTTGCGGTTTATTTACTGTAACCCAATATATTTGAGTACATATTCCATTTTTATTTTGTTAATTCATTTTTGTTTTGATACTACAAAAAAAAAAACTGAAACCACCCAGGAAAGTATTTTGAAATCAAATAATCTAGCCCAAGTTAGTACACTGACGAGAACTAGTCAAAACTACATAGGTAGTAACTTTTCTTGTAAGGGTTCCACCACCTGCTTGTCTCCATGGAGATGTCATTTGTTTGCCTACATGTTCCACAATATGGCACTAAAACATCTATCTTACATTTATTCAGTTACAGGGGTTGTGTTTCTCAAAAATACCTTGAAAAACATGCATTCTTACCGTGGGCATTGTTGCCTCTACAGAGATCTGACTTGTAACTTTGCATGGTTACATTACATGCTTTTCTTGATGGAAATAGCTCAATGCCGCACTGTGGAACATTTCAGGCTAAGCAGTTACATATCCATGGAGACGAGCTGTATCATGCAGCTTTAAAGGTGCTGTACCTGATTTTTATTGTCTTAAAATGTGAAAAACTGAACTTTTTAAATGGTTTGCAGTGGTCCAAAGTTCTTCCTCACTTACCTGAACATCCTAATTATTCACCGCGATGAGTTTATAAGCGCAGTCATGGTAATGCTAACAACAACTAGCATTCTACGTGTGCACTTCCTCATACTCTGTACAATATAACTTTATAATTAGATGCAGAAAGTACACAGTGGACTTGTTTTGACCTCAAGAACTGCTTATACAATATATCTGTACTGGGGAAAGATATATTTTGCAGAATTCAAGTCATTTTAACTCAAATATATACATGTTTTTCGCAGTGTACCCAGTTCGAGGCATCTCATTTCACATTGGACCTTAATGCACTCCACCACTTATACCAATGGGACATATTATGCAGAATATTTGCCACATGACATTCTCTCTCTCTCTCTCTCCCTCCCTCTCTCTGTCTATCTCTTCTTCTTTCTCTGTCTTTCTCTCCGAAGTGTCAGCATTTCCATTTTTTCCAATGCCAAAGTGCGTTCATAAATTTCCTCTGGGTCAAAAATAGCAACAGGCTTTTCGACCGCGCTCAGCTCCACAGTGTACTCCTTATGAACCCTGACGATGGTGCAAGAGCTAACAAACCCTTTAATTCTGCCTCATTTCGTTTGTCGTACGATTGATTTTGTCTAGAAAAGTTACCAAGTTTTGTTTTGGTTTCTTTTTACCCTCCACGCCAACCGGAAAATCCATCAAAGACTGTACTTCACTGACAGCATTGATTTCTGTAGGTGTCAAAAATGTTGGTTGCTTATTCTATTTATTGCGTATGAATCCTTATGCTGTAATGATGATGTTTACGTTATTATTTTGAGAAATTGTTGTTTTTATTTTTTTGCATCAGTGGAGCGATGGATAGCCCGTTTCGTTGAGTGTTTAATGTTTATTTATAGTAGCATGTGCTCGCTGAAGAGCTAAAGACAACAAGGATACTCAAGACACCAAAGCTGCAGCACAGACCAAGGACCTGGGACCAGAACTAAACTTGGCCTAGACCAGGACTAGAACTGGACTAAGGATCAAGCCAAGTTTCCAAGTTGTACACTGCAAAAATTGATATCTAAAGTATAGTTGTTAAAATGAGTGAATTTCGAGTTGTTACTTTAACTAATTCCGCGTACCCTCTGATTTAGATGTATTTTATTCCTATTTCAAGGAAACATAAATAAATATAATATGATTTCTACTGAAACTATGCTGAAACAGTCAGATATATAGTAAACTAAAGTAATATTTAAAAATGCCAAGTGCTAAAAAGCTAATACAAAAAAATCACACCAAGAGACTTCTTCAGATGACATCTTCAGCTCTGGACCACCCCTGGATCACTGAGGGATCGCAGATTATTCAAGTAATCTAATGTCTTTTAAAATCTAATACTTTTAACAAATAAGAAAGATTTATTTTGTAGTCAATCCAGCTAAGATACTACCAGCGTAGTCTTTTCATTGCTTCAAAATGACACGAATGTTGCGTTAACTTTCGGTGTCTGCCGCACAATCAGATCTGTAGTCGCTTTACTTAGCAGCGGATGACTGAGCAGTACAGTCATGACAGCGTAGCTTAGTAAGGAAAACGTTAGCAGTTATGGTTTGAAAAGTGTCCAGTTTTATCACTACAACTTCCCTAAAACCGACACCAATGACATAATAACAGTCTGAAACCATTTTGTACAAGAGACCCATGACCGGTTGAGATGTTGCAATGGTACAACTGCACTGCAACTGTACGAGTCCTCGGTCGGTCCTCGGTCTGCTGGCTTTGGTTGTCATAACTTAGATGCATTAACTTCCCAGTGCCTAACAGTAGCTTTGAAGGTCTGTTGTTTTGCAGTGCTGGTATGCTGATATTTTTTTTGCAGTACTATTTATGTGTTGCCCGATGACAATGCCAGACCAAGTGGATTCCAGTCTCCACACCCCCACCTCGCTTTATTCAGTCCCGTTTCTGCCATGCAAAGAAGACATCTTGAAATCATGGATTCACAAACTTACTCGAAATCAGAATTTTGATTCGGGTCGAAATTTGTTTTATAGATTGTTGAGTTGTTTCAAGATATTTGAGAACCGGTCGGGTAACAAGCTCAGATTTCATTTTTTCTTCCTCAAATTACCAGAGAAATAAGAAAAAGGAACTGGAAAACAAATTGTACTCCTTTTGCCAGTAATTGACAAAATCATGTAATCTTGAAACCAGTGATACATTCTATTTAGTAAATCGGTGAACCTCACACGTAACTATATCATTTATTCAAAATTAAAATGAGTTTAATTTTAAAGGCCCCATATTACGCTATTTTCTGATCTGTTATAATGTTGTTTCCTCATCACAGACATACCTGAAGTTGTGTTTTGTTACATTTACACATGTTTAAACCGCAAATCCTCACAGACATACCTGAAGTTGTGTTTTGTTACATTTACACATGTTTAAACACGCAAATCCTGCATATTTAGGCTGAGTTTTTCACTCAAACGGAAAACACTCCACTTCCACCTTGTGATGTCATGCGGTGATACAGGAAGTGCTCCAATGTGTGGAATTGCCAGTCCCTACTGAACTAAAGGTATAAGGCAGCTGTTAACTTGAAAGCTACCGGTTCATGACATCACAAGGTGGAACAGAGGTTTTTGAGCTTTGGAGATGTAGACAGACTAATAATAAATGGTTATTGAGTGAATGAAACAACACAACTCCATGTTTTTGATGAGGTAACATTATAACATGGCGTAAAGCTCACAAGAAGCAATTTTGTGTCATATAGGACCTTTAAATTTCTGTACCATTCAATTTCCAATAGCGAATGAGCTCTTCATATCAAAGTGACTGTTCCTTTGCTGTTCCTCCTGCTTTAATATTTTAGTTTTTATCATTTTATTTTGATTATTATCTCATTATTTTTCTATGAAGTGCTGTGACGTTGGCGCTGGTTTGCTCAGTGCCGAATACGCTGCAATGCCACATGGGATGAGCTTGTTTTGTGTTTTGGGACGTCCCGGGGACACCAGCAGGGAGCGCTGGGGAGGAGTCCACGTAAAAATAATGGGTACACGGCATAGCCTTAACTCATCAACGCATTACTCTCTGTACCCGCCGGACGCTTTATTAGGGACAGGTGTTTTGCATATTCAAACGCAAATGTCAAATTATAATCAAAAATATGTCTTGGGCTCATATATATCCATGGATCCTATAACCTATAACCACCAATCATACAAACATCCACGGTGGTGTCTTGCCCAAGGACACAACAGCATGTAACAAAAATAGAAATTTTTATAAACCTCAAAGTTCAGATGTCATCAGCCGCCCACTAACTAGAAGCTTGAAGGTTCAATCTCCACTCTTGGCAGCGTTCTTGGGCGAGACACTTCACTGTACTACTTACGTACAGATGTTCAAGAGTGATTGTATGATAAGTAGCTGAGATGCCATTGGCGCAGAGTGGTTGGTGCGTTTCGGTCCGTGTGCCTCAGGGCAGACGTCGCTATGGAAACTTAATCTAACCAATAGTGTGGCAACCAATTTCATGGCTAATTTACTTACTTTGTGAAGATCTGAGTCTGGCCACCGATGGATTTCCCCGAGTTGAAATAGGTGCGATTGACAAGTGTATTAGCCGTTCAGGGACACGCATGGTCCGCTCTATCAGTCAAAAAATATGGCTGTTTTCATTTTGTACATAAGTATAAAATAAATAAATACATGGAAACTTGCCACTGCCAGTCGCGTGGCAACCAATTTCAAGGCTAATTCACTTACTTCTTGCCTGGGATCCACAATACTTCACTAATACTTGGCAAAGATTCGATCCTGGTCACCGAGTTTAGAAGGGCGTGATTGACAGGCGGATTAGCCAATCAGACACACGCGTGGTCCGTCCGTATCAAAACAAATACGGCTGCTTACGAGGTGAAAAAGAAAGGCGAAATATATCACAGAGGATTCAGAAACATTGCGGCTATTTCGGCGCGTCCACACTCCTGATAACATGGGCGTACCCCCTTCACTCCTCCACAACACCCCTCCCTCCCTCCCCGGCCCGCTCCGTGTTTGCGTGTGCCCCCCGGTGTCCCAGATGTGGAACTGCCTGTACGTCTTTTGAGTCGCGTCGTGTCCCGTGCGGAGGTGCTGTGTCTGTGTGCAGGCATGTCCGATATCTGATTGTGCTTTAATACTCCACATCCAACAATTACTCTTTTGTGGAACTTGGACAAGCCTGAAAAAGAATTTTGTATACCTTTGTACACCAATACTATTTACTGTATAAAAGAGATACTGAAAGAACAGAAAAAATGTTTATAATAATGGTGTTGAATATTGTGCATATCGAATATATTCACAATAAAAGTGTTGTATTGTTATGATCTGGGTGTTTCTCTTTTTTGGCAGCTTCTTATGAATTGCAGTTTTGTAATATCAAAATGCATTATCGAGCTTGGCGTTTTGTAATTTTCCAACATGAATTAGGCTTATTATTAGTGATGGGACTTTCAGCTCTTTTGTGGGATCCGAATCTTTTGGATCTGTTAATTTCGTTCAAAAGACAGGCTCTTTTACTATTTATTTGTATGACAGAAGCCAATGTGAGAAGTTATTTAACTACAAACTAATCACCAATGACCAATGCATAATCTGTGTTGGTCCAGCGTTAATCAGTATAAAAATCAACCCAAATGTCAGTGGCTTGAGTCCTGTCCAAGTCTTTTGTGTCCTTGGGCAAGACATTTCACCTAACTTGTCTACGTATGAAAATGGCATGTGCGTGAGTGAAAAAAAGTGTTAAATCAAGTTCACTGCGCAGCATTTCACCATTAATCATTCACTCCTCACAATTAATGGTGTTTTTAGTGGTGGTAATCCAATTCTACACCCTGCCCTGGGGCCGACTCCCATACATGCCTTTCCGACCACCGGCAATCACTGACACACCGCATACATAAAGAGCGAGGGACGTCTTGCCACAGGAGCAGTGTTGCCAGGTACGCGGTTTTCTCATGGAAGTGGGCGGCTTTTTAAGAGCTATCGCGGTTGAAAAACATTGTTTGGGTCTGGCCCGAGCTATTTTCCACGTAAAATGTATTGATTTTAGAATAATCCTATTGAAAGTCCTGAATTTCAGTGACAAATCTTCATATTGCAAGCCATCTGAGCCTGTGGCGGTTTTGGGTGTTTTTTTCAGACGCTCTTGTGCGTGTTGGGTCGGTGAAACCTGGCAAATCTGCACAGGAGTCAGGACACAACAACAACCCTGAGGAACTATCGCCATCCATTCCCATGACTGAATAAAATGGTGACATTTATATAGCGCTTTTCTACCTTCAAGGCACTCAAAGCGCTTTACATCAAGAAACCACTCACCCATTCACAGACCAGTATGCACAGACATTGGGGACAAGGTGGGTTGCCCAAGAACACGACTGTATTCACCTGTGGGAGCGAGAATCCTAATGCCAACCTGGGGGCCAAGGGATCTGACTGCTTTACCAATATTGTTTATGTCGGGACCAGGATTTGAACCGCCAACCTTCGGCTCAGATGACGAGCACTTTAACCAACTGAACGAGTGCCACTATCCACTGTCTATGTGGCTTGGTGGTTGCACTCACGCTTCACAGCAAGAAGGTTTCATTTTTCCCCCATCAACCTAAAACATGCACAATATGGGTAAAATCCTCCAGCTAAGGTAGTCCTGACCGAGACTAGCTTCTGAGAGAATGCCTCCTGAGAGAATGCCCCAACTGCACTGAAGGATGGGTCAAACGCAGAGGACAGATTTCCCTATGGGGACATTAAAGTGTACCTTAACCTTACAGTACCTGATACCTGAAGTATGAGGGACAGCATCCAGTGATACAACTATGAGGGTCCATATTGCAAACCCCATGTCCTTTTAATTAAAGGACACATATTATAGACTTTTATTAGCTTTTTACCACGTTATAATATTGTTTCTCATAAGCCCCAGAAAATACGCAATTTTGAAATTCCCAGTTTTGTGACATAAGAGGTAAAAGTCCTGAGGTCTTCTGTGTTGTTCTACAGTCCATAAACAATCGGCGGACTCATTCTGTGGTCACAGCAAACACATGGCTCTATTAGCACACCATTCACGTGGGACTTGTTTACTTTCCCATTTTTCAGCTCTAACGCTTATATATGCCTCATTGGAAACAGAAGTGTAGTTTATAAAGTATAGTTTTCCACATACAGACGTTATTTTAAGTTAGAAAATGCTTATTCCAAGGTGACCGAAAGCATTAAAATAGCAAGAATGCATAATGCGTGACTGACTGTCTTGAAGTGTTTATCTCATTTTACACAACTCCGCCTGCTGACTGACACTCCAAGCTAACCTCCGCACCGCCTCTCTTAGAACCCTAAGATGAAGCACCTAGCTGCGTCGCCAAAAAACCCAAAACCGTAATGGCTTTCAGGGACAAGTCACAACCTTTGAATTAGCGGTGTAAATACGCTGTTTACGTTGATGGAAGGCTGGGAATTAATGTAGCCGCGATGTGTTGTGGCTATAGGCTAACGTTTGTTTTCTTTAGCAGCCGGGAGGTCCAGTTAGCGCGGGCTGCTATAGCGCTAACCGAGATGGGGGGCGGTAAGGTGATACTGTTGTAAATGAGGACAAGGTCGCGGCCTCTAACATGCCGAGCTTAAGAAGTTACAGACGGAGGCAACATCTCTTTTCAATTTGTCAGCCTGCATTGGACTGGCATACAACGGGCTTTTATTACGCAATTACTACGCAATTACTATAATAGTCATGTTGTTTTTTCCGACTTCTTCTAAATAATATGTGGTGACATCCAAACAAAACCATTACAGACATCTGGAATCTGGATGAGTCAGTTTGAGCTGCGGCTTTAATATTGCCGTTGTTTGGTACATTTGGTAAAAAGATTTTTCTGATTAACAATAGTTATACATGTTCTTGTGTTAATTTGTATAAAAGTATAACATGAACCAAAGTGACATAAACAAAATGATTAGGATAGGTGTGGGTTATGCCAATAAGATAAAAATCATTAGTTTGTTTATTCCATCTGGGTGTGTGGTTTGAAGGAGTTGAAGCAGTGGGTCACGCTCAGCTCACACGTTATCAATTATATGAAGTCTGAATAAATAAAATGTCACTGCCTTAAACAACAGCACAGGGAATGAGCACAGAAGCCTCACAGTGAGGCTGTCTCAGGAGCCTTTCCAGGGTTCTCTCGTCTAGTTGGGTTTTCTCCAAGTACTACTACACCAAGCTAAAACATGCAAAATAGACAATCCTCCAGTTAGGCTTGGTCAGACACTGCCTTATCTTAATTTAAAACAAATGTACGTCAGATCAAATGCACTGAGGTTTGACTTTTTCAGTGCACCTAAAGGTTTTTCATTTATTTCTCGGAAAAGAGATCAATTCAAAATCAACTACATCAACTATTGGTCTTACAAGCTTCAAACTTAGATCCAAGCTCCGGTCTCAGGTCCAAAGGAGGGTGTCCTGGTGCCTTCTGTTCCTCACAAAAGTACCTTATTTTGCTTTTTTGGCATTTTTTTTAAGTTTTATTTATGTATTTATTTTAAGATTACATTAAAACACTTCAAGAAAAGACGTATGTGTAATCCCTCGGTCGTCCAGGTATGATCCATAGTGCAGTTTCTGTTTGTAGGCTACGTCTAGTGTAGTTCAAACAAAGGTGTGATAGTTTCAGTGTAGCTAGCTCCTCTCTTCACATAGATATAAGGCAGTGTCCACCAGTGATCTGACCAGAACTGAAGAAGCGGCTTGGATGAGCAGCGAAACGTCTTCACTCCTACAACTTTTTGTCCAGTTGACAGATTTGAATTTTTCTTTTACAACTTCAAGAAAAGACCTCACGGAAGAATCAAACCTAGAACTATTTCCAATTACGTAACCAAGTGTACAAACATCTTTGAATGACAGAAGAAAGTCACCTGAATACAACATACTGACGTGTGCAGACTAACCACCAGGCTCCTTATCCTCACACTGCTACATAACTAACACATTTTTTATACATTTATGTCAAAACTCTACCTAACTACCTATTACGCTTCTATTTAGATCACCGTGTTACCTTTTATTGTTTTGAAAATCCTATATTCGCCGAAAACCACATATTAACGTAACATTTTGCGACTCGGACCTCCCCCTTCCTTTGCTCTCCGTGCTAAGTCGCTGCCCCTTCACAGCGCTATCACAACACAATCAGCGTGCATCCCGCTAATGAAACTGGCGCATCGCTTCAGGTTTGTGAAGTCATAGTAGGTTAAAATTTGCGTGCATTGGAGAGGATCGTACTGTTAACTGTAAGGAGGGTTTGAGTACAGCCTGGGAGAGATCGCTAGATTACTCAAACACGCGTGGGCGATATCTAAAACCACTGCAGGCGTGTTTTTGATGAAGGAATAATATTACAACATGGTAGAAAGCTCCAAAAAGTCGATTTTGCATAATACCCCCTCTTTAAATGCATCTTTTAAAACCCTCAAAGGAAAAGGCATTAAAGTACTTCTATGTTTTTAAAACCCGCGTCGTGTTTGGATTCAGTTCCCCATAGTACCGTATAGTCTCTGGTCTAACTCAGCGTGACTCACTGCTAAAATGCTTCTTGTACAGCTGTATTTTTAGTTTTTTCCACTAATGATCAGAAGTGACGCGGGAGTACAGGCCTGTGTCAACAATGTGTACCAGCATTGGGTCCATTTGGGTCGTTAGCAAAGTTCATTAACATTATTTTGATAGTAATAAAACATCCTCTGCTACCAGTAAATGCTATTTTTACACTTTCAAGTGTAGCTGCGAAACAAAGCAACCTCCGGGTCATGGCACCGCAGGCCTAATCAATCAAAGCCTATAAGTAAACTCTGCGTGCTCTGATGTGGTTTACATGAGCTGTGGATGATAATTGGGCAGTTAGTGAAACTTCCCTAAATGTTTCGGGTTCCCGTTGGAGAAGAGGTCAGAAGTCACAGTTTTTTCCATCACATGAGATAAAAGACCAGTTCATTTTCAGGGTAGGATAAGCATTTCAGGAGAACATGATGAGAAAAAGAGAATATACTTTTTATAGTGTTAGTTTTGTTAAGGTTTTATTATTATTATTATTATTTTTTTTTTTTTTTTAGTCAAGATTTAGCCAATAAAAATGCATGTAATCATTGTTTTAGTCATTATAGTTACATATATGCCAAAAAATATGTTTAGTCAATTAAATTAACACCACTCACATGTTTTGTTTCGTTTTTCAGTTTTTTTCTTCCTTTAATCATGACTAAAAATGTGTTTTTGAGCATTTGCATGCAACATTGGGCAGAAATAACAATTATGTCATATCTGAGGAGCCACATCATGTGTATACCTATATTAATGTTCATACTGAGTTATTTATAATATAATATATATTATATAATTGGCTGAAGTACACTGATTCTCAGATATGATGTTGCCCGCAGTTAGTACATTACATATACTAACACAAGTCTAAGGCTAAGCACAAGGTTAGGTTTGAACTATCAGGGGGTTGGTGGGTGAAAAAATCCAACTGTGATTTTCATTTTTATTTAAATCCCTGTATTACTAAAAAAATGAGTGCATCAGTGGGTCAACAGAGTAAACTACAGGTGCTCTGCTACGATGTAGCCAAAAAGTATTAAAACAGATTACTACTGACTTGCCAGTGTTACCAAAATATGTGTGTACAACAGTAAAGAAGTTGCCTGGCAAATCCAGAATGGTATCTCTGTATTTTTTATATAGATTAATATCAGTCTGGTCCCCACTGTTACGGGGCCTGCCCTGGGCCCGCCACTCCCAGCACTCTCCTGTTTGTTTAACCATGTGTTTCAATGTTCTATGCAAAAATGCTGCTATCGATCCTGCCTGATGAGTGGTGGATCCGCTTCAACGCTTCTCTTGGGTTGGCTCCGGATCCCCGCTCCCCGAATCCGCGGCCGGTACCTTCCAGCGCCGCCCGCAATAAAAGGGCCACACTATGAACGGCTCGCCTTAGACAGACGTATCGTTCTGAACTTTCTGTGAAACCCCGAGCCCGCTAGAAGTCGCTAAAGACCTACCTTTTGTTCTTGACTCTACTTTGAACTCTTTGATTGGCTTGTGTATTTTGTTTGAACCAGTTGTGAACTCGCTGAACCTCTTTTTGTTGTTATTTACTTTCACTGTCTACTTACAATTTGATATCAACTGTAACCTCCACATTTACTTATAATTAAAAAAGCCACCTATTAATTGCCCTATTACCACCTGGGTTACGTTACTTTCTTTCGTTCCTAGGAACAGTTTGTAACACCTACTCCCTCTGTGTCTCAAGCCCGGTCAAACATGTTCATGCAATCAGCTTTGTTTCTTTTCAGTGAAGCATGTGAAACGAAGGAGCTCAGTGGTCACCCATCATTTATAAATAAAATCAAATGTATCTCTCCTCACATTAACAGAGTTTAGTGCTTTGCTCATTCATTCTGCAGAAATCTGTTTATCAGCCCCCTGTGATATTTTTTTCCCTTTATTTTTTTCCAATACAGACGGACTGATTGGCTAATCCACCTGTCAATCACACCCATCTGAAAACGGGCAGATTCAGTGATGACCAGAGTCTCTGGTCTTCTTCATACAGTATTGAAGAAGTGTGTTCTGGATCCCAGGCGAGTGAAGAAGAGATCTAAAGCACTCCGTCGTATGAAAACTTACAAGTCCTTTATTACAGCATGGACAGCCAACGAGTCTTCATCAGGGCAATGACCAGAAATCACAATCAAGTCGATCACAATCTGTTTTATAACCTTTTTTATTTTTGCAATGCTTAAGTATGCACATATGTTGTTTTCCCATCGCAAATATCATCTGTAACCGTACACTCTCTTTAACACACTTCTGTTATAGAAGCAGATACAAATCTGGCTCTATACTGCGTACGATCTGGCACCTCTCCTGACACACACTTTGAGACTGACATCTGCACCGAGCCCAGCCAACCTTGAATCCGGCACTAGACGGGGAAGACGGGAGACAAAGTGACGCTCGGAGAGTACGATCTTGGCACATCTCATCGGGAAATGCCACGTTTTTTTCTTTCTTTCCCAAAGCCGTAAACATGACCACACACTTGTCTAATCCCTGGTCTTGGCTCCGTACTTCTCCTCCTGACATTTTCTCGAAGTTTTTAGCCTCTTGTGCGTAGAGTGATTGGCAGCCGTAACCCTGCGAAACTCTGTCCAGGTGAGTGCGGTCTCCACGGGATGCATTCCACCCAGAGCCAGATTGAGCCTGATTTGTGAATTTGCTCTAAAGTGAATGGGGCCTGGAGGACATGCAGTGGTAACATGAGGCGTTGGCTTGTGGAGGTACAGACACGTGAGCTCTTAGTCACTGTCCTTGTTAAGGTTCTATATTGAGTTAAACTGACTTTTTCCAAGGTAAGCTGTGTTCTGTTTCATTCATGTCTTAGTAATACAGTTTTAACACTTTTATACATTTTAAATTCACACATTCACACTCACAAGACTAACGATGATAATGTCACAGAATTTTAGTTATAAGTGCATTAGAGAACCAAACATTTATTTTGAAATTTGTACAATACATTTTGCAATACATTTTGCAACCGTAAAGTAAAAGTAGTAGTTACCTACAGGACTCTGGAGTGCATTTAAAGGTGAAAAGGTCTAAGAACCACAACTGAACCTGAGTTGCCAGAGCCTTAACTTGCAAATAGAAGACACATACAAGTTTTTCCCATTCTCAGTATATGGACAGGCCTCATGTGAAAGCGCAGAACCTCCACAGTTCACTCTCAAAATGTACCATAATGGAGGGGCTGGCATGGTTGAGCTTCATTCCGACTCCACAAAGATCGTACCGGCAAACTCTACTGAACCCCACAACCCTTCGCTAACCTCCACCACGACCCTTCACCAGAACCTTTACCCAGCTGTGCGTTCATCTGCTTTGGCTCAGTCCAGCTCGGCTCTAATCATGTGCGGTGGGCCCTGTGTTCACCATCTACACCTCTATTACACATATGAGCAGTGACAGAGGAGCATGCCAGATCAAACATGTGTGTCCCCCAGGGAAGCGCGCTCTCCCCTGTGAAGTTCTTTAATTACATCGAGTGTAGTGCCAACCCCTTCTCTGTAATCACTTTCTCCCTTTTTTTTCTCCATCTATCTCCCCCTCTTTTGCCTATCTTTTCTCTTGCTGTCTTTCTCGCTCTCGCTTCGCTCTCTGTCGACCCCGTCTCTCTCCCCTTTCCACTCTCTTTTTATCACTCTGGAATCACTTCTCCTTCGCTCTTATCTCCTTCCTCTTTCTATATCTCTCTATATATCTCCCTCTCCATTTCTCCCATTCTCTCTCACTCTGTATGTCTTCAATCTACCTTACCACCCGCCTTCCTCTCTGTCTCTCTCTCTCTCTCTCCTCGTTCCTTTCTCTATACCCTCTCACTCTTGGTCCTCCCCTCCCTCTCTTTCCACTTTTTCTCGTCTCTCCCTTCCTCCCACTCCTGTCTCTCTCTGTACCCCCCCTTTCTCCCTCTGTCCTTCTCGCTCTCCTCTCTCCCTCTCTTT
>KN468850.1:0-12993 GCA_000787095.1 Periophthalmodon schlosseri | reverse complement strand
GGTAATCCGTCCCCAGAGGGTGCAGCCGCTTCTCGTCCAGAACCAGCTGACGCTCCAGCAGCACGGGCTTGGGCAGGTTGAGAGGGGCCAGGCTCCTCAGGGATGGCTTCAGCCCCAGAGGCTTCCCCGAGTCCAGCTCGTTGGTCAGGAGGGAGGAGGTGGTATCCAGGTGGTGATGGTGGTGATAGTGCAGGGAGGTGGAGGGCGGTGGCAGGATGGCGGGCACAGATGAGGACTGGCACAGGCGGTTCTTAGCAGCCGGAGTGCCCTTGGTGATGCTGGCACTACCGAGGCCGTTGGGCTGGCTGGGGGGTAACTTCACCAGACCATTGCGAGTCACGCAGGTCGACTTGAGCTCGCTGGGGCTGGACATGTTCAACACTGGACCTGCAAGTCAAATAAACAGATTAGTATTGGACTCAATAGGAGCAGGTTAGTAATGACTACTCACATACACAGTCTGAGACGATCAATGTACAGCTCTGCTGTTTCCTGGGCAGCTGAACCATTCTTAACAACACTAGTACTGTAGACTCTCAAGACACTGGCCCTGGCCCTCCTGTCTCTCCCTCTCTGCAGACTGGCCCCTTTGTAATCAGAAGTGAGGCCCCTGTGTGAATAAATATGGACCCTGTGTGATCCAATGTGAGTCCTCTGTGTGATCAGATGTGCGTCCTCTGTGTGATCAGATGTGAGTCCCCTGTGTGATCAGATATGAGGCCTCTGTGTGATCAGATGTGTGCCCTCTATGTGGTCAGATGTGAGGCCCCTGTGTGATTAGATGCGTGCCCTCTGTGTGGTCAGATGTGGGGCCCTGTGTGATCACATGTGGGGTCCTGTGTGATCAGATGTGAGGTTGCTGTGTGATCAGATGTGGGGTCTCTGTGTGATCAGATGTGGGGTCTCTGTGTGATCAGTTGTGGGCCTCTGTGTGATCAGATGTGGGCCTCTGTGTGATCAGATGTGAGGCCTGTGTGATCAAATGTGGGGCCCTGTGTGATCAGATGTGAGGCCCTTGTGTGATCAAATGTGGGCCCCTGTTGACTGGCATGTGCTCTGTAAATGCTGCTCATTTGTGATGTGATGCTGTTAGCTTGAGCAGGGCTCTGGTGCTCCCCCCAGTGGTGATTGGTACACAGTTATGTAACTCCCTGATACAGGCCCAGCAGCAGCAGCCTCCACAGTGCCAGCTGCCAAACTCTGCTGCTCCAGGGGGCAGAGGGTCCAGCGGGTAGAGTGTGCAGAGGGCAATGGGTCCAGGGGGCACTGGACAGGCCAATATTAGGCTACATATAATAGCTGTACTTTTTGTAATATTTGCAGTATTTTGGAATTTGCTTAAGTCATTTTAATCCAAGTATGTCTCTTAGCTTCCACCTCTTACTGCACCCTTTACTACTTTTGTTATAGGCTACTATCACACAATAAAGTACTTCAAATTTTCAGTAAATTTGTACTACTATTAGCTCTCCTCCCATTTACTTTAGCTTAATGAAATCCTGCACCCACTTCTCCAGACAAAACCTGTTGACAACATCCTCCTGTATCAGTACTCTTTTACACAGTTGTGTACTTCTAAATCTTCTGTGATAGTATTTGAGTCATTTTGTAGCTTTGTAAAATGTGTTATGTAGCCAGGTATACATGCAGGTCCCATTTGAAAATGAGATCAAATAAAAAGTAAAAGTACCTCACAGTATACACTATGTAGTAACCTCCCACCTCGTCCAGCGATTCCACTCGACCAAAAACCTGATAGTACAAATATAAGAGCACACTAAACTCCACTCCACTTCAACCAGCTACTTACTATATATGTTTTTATTTCTACTTCCTGTTTGTTTTAAGGTATTTTAAGTATTGTATTTCATTATTTTAACAGAACATAAAAACACCTCCACACAGAACCTCCACCTCCTCCAGACAGAACCACCAACTCTTCTTGACAGAGCCTACACTTCTTTGTGTAACATCCACTTTTGTACAGACCCAGAACCGCCACCGCCCTTGAAAGAACCCTAACCACCTACAGAACCTCCACCTTCTCCTGACCCAATCTCTTCCCCCTCCTGACAGAACCTACTCCTCCTGACAAAACCTCCACCTCCTCATGACAGAATCTCCTCCTCCTGACCGAACCTCCTCCCCTTCCTGACAGAACCTCCACCTCCTCATGACAGAATCTCCTCCTCCTGACCGAACCTCCTCCCCTTCCTGACAGAACCTCCACCTCCTCATGACAGAATCTCCTCCTCCTGACAGAACCTCCTCCCCCTCCTGAAAGAACCTCCTCCTCCTCCTCCTGACATAACCTCCTCCTTCTGACAGAACCTCCACCTCCTGACAGAACCCCCACCTCATCCTAACAGAACCTCCACCTCCTCCTAACAGAACCTCCTCTTCCTGACAGAACCTCCACCTAACAGATCCTCCACCTCCTGACAGAACCTCCTTGCCCTCCTGAAAGAACCTCCTCCTCCTGACATAACCTCCTCCTTCTGAGAGAACCTCCATCTTGTCCTGACAGAACCTCCACCTCCTCCTAACAGAACCCCCACCTCCAGCTAACAGAACCTCCACCTCCTGACAGAACCTCGACCTCCTCCTAACACAACCTCTTCCTCCTGACAGAACCTCCACCTCCTCCTAACAGAACCTCCTCTTCCTGACAGAACCTCCACCTAACAGATCCTCCACCTCCTGACAGAACCTCCATCTTCTCCTGACAGAACCACCTCAGTCTGACAGAACCTCCACCTAACAAAACCCTCACCTCCTGACAGAACCTCCACCTCCTGACAGAACCTCCACAGGAAACGCTGAGGTACAGAGAATGTACTGAAAAGTACTGATGGAGTACAGAGGAGGTGCAGATGACGTGGGCAAGAGGTACAGAGAATGTACAGAGGAAGGAGAAGAACAGCGGAGGAACAGTGGAGGAACAGAAGAGGTACAGAGGAGGTAGGCCTACAGTGAACGTACAAGGACACCTCGTGTGTGGGACCAGCCCCCTGCCCAAACCCGCCCCACGTGACCTGTGTTCATTCATACTCTGGCTGTAGGCCTGTGTGAGGATGCTGATGCTGAGTCTGTAGGCTGCGAAGGACCACCTGCCTCTGAACAAATGAAACATATTACATCATAAAGCTCCGGTCATGTCCCTGTAGTCTGCCATGGTAAAAGGCCTACCAGCGTGCGCATCTACAGCCCCAAACCCGAGCTGTGAGAACAGAGCGTGCGGCCCTCCGCTCCATCAAATCCAGAGCTCCACAGCCCCAGCCCGCCCAGCCCCACGGAGCCTCTCCATCCCGTAAGTAGGCCCATGGTCCGGGCCGGAGCAGCGCGGAGACTGGTGCACGGATGAAAATTAAAGCGGTTACGTCAGCGGTACCGCTGTCGTCATGTTTTTGTTAATGAAAGTCAGGCCGATGCGGTGGATCCTTAGGCCGCGGCGCGCACAAAGAGCGCCGCCATCAGCGCTCACTGCGGCTCTGCCCCTCTCCAGCCCCGGTACAGCCCCTCTCCTCCCCATCTCGCTGCTGTCCACACCAGCCTTACCTTCACATAGAATCCTCTGGAGCTTTAATCCATGATCACGGTGCTCCCAGCGCTGCGGCGGGTGCGGAGAAGGCAGCCGAGCAGAGGAGGCTACGCGCGGAGAGATGCCGTCCTGCCCATAGACCCGAGCCCGAGCTCCGATAGCACGAGCAGCACCGAGCGCTCCGCGGACAAGCGCGTGCAGTCCACAGGCTTTGTTTGTTTTGGCTTAGTCCTTCTCCACAACACAGAGCCCCCTGTCTCGTAATTTCTGTTCAGCACGCTCCAACTCACGCACGCGCGCAGTGCAGGCTTCGTGTCATTTAAAGAGATAGCAGCTGGAGCAGCGCGTGCACGACCGAGCCTGCGTCCTGCTTATGTAACAAGTACCGTGCACTGCAGACTCACTCATACAGGAGGCCCGAGGCCAGCCCAGGGGCCAGCGAGGGCCCACCCACCACGGACCTGAGACCGGTCACACGTTTGTCCGGCATGGAGAGATGGCTATGCAACCGGTTAACGGTTTTATTATAGCTCTGTATCAGCAAACACACTGTGCTCATGTTTGTTTGTCTCTGGTGATGGGCTAAACCAGGCGCCTAATATGTGCTTTGGGGATGATTAAGAAGAATATAGATTAAAAGCAGGCTATTGCCCATCTCTATTTGATCTACATAAGCCTACCTGCTCCACCAGATAGTATCTAATGCATCCAATAAGCTGCAGTGACTAGGCCTACAACCTATGAGCCTAAGCCTGTTCTACGTGTTCCCAGTATCATAACATTTGCTGTGACGAGGATGTTTCAATTAGCAGTGCTGAAAGATGCTAATTGTCCCATTATGGGCATCACCTCACACAGGAAGTGACATCACAGCTGTGCATCTCTGCCCCCTCCCTCCTGTCTGTCTTTCTTTTCTAGATCTGTGCCTTTGTCCAAGTCCAGAGAGGCAGGAGCTGAAAAGGGAGCTATTTTTAGCCCTACACACTCCCACCCCCACCTCATACACACACATATATACACACAGACACACACACACACACACACACACACAGACAGACAGTACATACAAAGTCATGTGCCTGCCCAAACCAGGCGGGACATATGCCAGATGTATAATGCAGGAGGTTTGGGGGACCACTCTCTGGGGGAGGTGTGTCCACCGTGAAGGGATATATGCATGCTCCGCTTCAGGAAGGGGCGTACGGATTGCGTGCTGCTGCTACTGCTGCTACTGCTGCTGATGATGATGGTGGCAGAGAGGAGGACCCAGCATTGGAGATGACTCAGCCCCCCTGTTACCATGGAAACTGCCTCTCTGCATCTGTCTCTTAGTAACAGAGCGTCGCTGGGGAAGAGAAGGGCCTGTGTGTGTGGGGGCCAAATTACACTTATGCAGATGTCAAACACAAAAATAGGTTATGTGATGATGTCAAAAATATTTTTGACCATTCATTATTTTTAAGACTCATTTTACTGAAATACAGTTGGATACAGGGACTTTAAACTCAAATAAATTCATGAAGACAAGCAGGTGACGCCACCAGGCCAAGTTACAGGTCAGATCTGCAGAAAGGCAAGCTCCCATTCACTGAAAGAATACATGTTTTTCAATGTGCTTTTTGAGCAATGAAAACACCTAGGTGCATGATGCATTCATTTCAATTTTATTACACAAAATTGATTCCTGTGAGCTTTAAGCCATGTTATAGTGTTGTTACGTCATCAAAAGCATACCTGGAGTTGTGTTTTCATTCACACGTTTGAGTAATCCTGCATTATTAGGCTGTCTACATCTCAAAAGCTCAAAATGCCCTGTTCCATATGACCGTGATGTCATGTAGAGGTAGTTTTCAATTTAACAGCTACTTTTTTTTACCTTTAGTTCAGTAGAGTTTGGCAATTCCAGGGCTGAAATTTCCAAATGATTTTAGTGAAGGTGTATGGAGGTTAAAAACAGAATAGAGCACTTCCTGTATTACCACATGACATCACAAGGTGGAACAGAGTGTTTTCTGTTTGAGAGAATAACTCAGTATGAATATGGAGGGTTTGTTTGTTAAACATGTGTGAATGTTTTTGATGAGGAAACAACATTATAACATAGATCAGAAAATAGCAAAATATGGGGCCTTTAATGCCTTACTATTCTAGGCAATAGCATCTTCAGGTGATCCACCATCCACCAGAAAAGTTACATAGTGCACCTTTAACTTACAAACCCAATAGGCCTATTCACTGATTTCAGCTTTCTGTTTTATGCAACATTGTGAGGACTTCAAAAGATATATATTTTGTTTTAAAGCAGCACCTATTATGCAAAATCTTTTCAGAGCTTTTAACCATGTTAGTAGTACTTCCCCTTCTCATTTACTGTCTGAAGTTATATTTGGAGTGATTTGTGCATATTTAGTGCATATTAGCAATCTCTGATCACTTATTTTCAAGACGCCATATTGCCGATCAACTCCCGTTTTCACTGCCATTGGCATATGCCCACTGCTCTCTACTTACCTATTCCATTTTTATTTTTTTTTCTTAATCGATGATACACGTAGGATTCGGCAGCATCGAGTAGTGATTTTGGAACAAATAAAAAAAATCCACATATTATCCATAGGAGGGGCTGACAGCATGCAGCGCTTTGTTGTAATGACGTTTACGGCTACGTCAGCTCTCATTGGGCAGCACAGTTTCCTAATACAGAGATCAGCGGACTTGTTTCTTTTATTAAGTCGTTTTAGATGAATATTGTGATTTAAAATGTGCAAATGATAATATAATGATCCATGGGTGTCATAGATTATAACTATATAGCAGACACAAACACAATATCTTTTCTTAAAATTGTTAGATAAAATTTTTAAATAGCTATGGCAACAGTCCTAATTTTCCACTATTCTGAAACCTCTTGTATTCTATTACCCCTTTTTGAGGCTAAAATAATAAATTATTTTATTTTATACTGAGGGAGAAGACACTGAACTTTTTTGAACAGTTTTTGTTTCATGTGAATAGGCCCAGTAATTACAGATATTAACCATAAACCATAAGTGACCACAACCAGGACATTAGATATGTTGCATTGATTGGGTATAAATTTGAGATGAAGGAGGCAGGGTGAAATTGGAGACATTGCTGTTCAATTGTACAAACATTACTGTAACTACTGGGCTTATCCACATGAAACAAAAACTTCTTCTCTGTTTGTATAACAGGCAAGGGCTTTGATTCATTGGGATGTAACAGTGGCTGTATTCATCTCACAAGACTTTTGATATTAATTTTTACATTACAGAACAAACAATATTCTTAGAGGAACTGTATGTGGTCTGCACTCTTAGAGTTTTAAAAAAGGTCCTACAATCACAACTGAATCTGGTTTCAGTTGTAATTGCCTTAACCTGCAGATAGAGGACACATATACACATCATGTGAAAGCTCAGAACCTCCAGAATTCACTCACTCAGCTGCAGAGGCTGCACTAGCACTAATTAATGAGTGCTAATGGCTGCAGGTGCTGGGGTTTAGGTAGTGACGATTCATATCAGAGAGAGTCCTTTTAGGTTTAAACCAACTGGATCTCAGCATTGAAACTGACAACGCAAATGAAAGACTCATGGAAGGCTCATTCTGCATTCCGATTGGATAATTTTCTTGAGAACCAAAACCAAATTATGCCATCATGTCCAATATTTTTTGTAATTAAGAATAAATCAGCATTACAATTATTATCAGTAAAAGCATTTGATTTGAATATGTTTACCTCATGTCTTAAGACACAAATTAAAATAAAAATCTACAGTTCTACAGAGTTAGGTGATATGATCCCTTGGAGACACAGGAACATTTGGTTCTCAGAGGACATAATCAGAGTTAGCCTAAATAACTGCAGCCTTTGTGCTTTGCTAATTGCCGTCATTCATACAGTGATTTCAATTAGGCTGTGGCAGCAGCTAGTGGTGCGCAGCTAGCAGAGCACAGCATTGTATTGTGGAGGCATTGACGTAAGTGGTGACGCACAGTGAGCCTGGAGTGGCCCTCATGGTCCCAGAGCCAGGTCCCGAGCTGGCTCCTGTCCTGTCAGCGCCACAACAAAGGGCTCAGACTAGGGGACAGTGAGGGGGAGTGAGAGGGTGATGGATTAGTGCAGTGGGGGAGAGGGAAGAGATGAAAGAGAGAGAGGCAGAGGTGGTAAAGGAGTGAGGGGAAGTAAGTGAATGGGGTGAGTGGGTGAATGGGGCTGCTTTATGAGAGAGTGAATGAATCGAGTGAGGGAGTGAATGGGGCTGCTTTCTGAGAGAGTGAGTGAATCGGTTGAGGGAGTAAATGGGGCTGCTTTATGATGGAGTGAGAGAGTGAATGGGGTGAGGTAGTAAGTGAGGTAGAGTTTGAGGAAGTGAGGGAGTGAGGGAGGGAAGGAGGGAGGAAGGGGGTGAGTGAGTGGAGAGAGTGAGGGAGAGAATAGGGCTGCTTTATGATGGAGTGAGGGAGAGAATGATGGAGTGAGTGGGTGAGGGAGAGAATAGGGCTGCTTTATGATGGCGTTAGGGAGTGGGTGAGGTAGTGAGAGAGTGAATAGGGCTGTTTTATGATGGAGTGAGGGGTTGAGAGAGTGAATGAAACAAAACCCAACTTAGGGTATATTTTTGAAGAGGTAACAACATTATAACATGGCCTAAAGCTCAAAAGAATCTATTTTGTGTAATGACCTTTAAACACACTCACCATGACGTTTAAGTGGATTAATATTGATTTAAACACACACGTACACACTGCACAAACATCAGCTACCAGCAGAGTGCGCTGATAAGGACACAGTAAAGTTGTGCCGCCTCAGACCGTAGAAGAAGGCGTCACTAGCGTTAGCCTAGCTTAGCCTGGAGCACAAGCTAACACCGGAGCACCGAAACCGAGATATCAAGTGTACCTGCCCCACAGCCCGCACCCGAGCCCGCACCAGCCCCTACCAGCCCCTACCAAGCCCCGCACAGCACCAGGACCGTCCCAGCACCGCCCTGCCCCGCGCTCTCTGCGGGCCATGCAGCTGTCCACAGGGGAATGAGCCGCAAAGCCCCGGGGTCTCGGCTCAGCGGCGCCCACAGACTGCAGCCTCACTGGAATGACTGGCAGCCCAGGTCCGTGTGCTTTTCCGGGTGAGACCGCCAGCAGAGCCCGCTGTGTGCGCTGTGTCCGCGGCCTGAGCGGTCTGTACGGGCACATGGGGAGCGCGGCTCATGTGTCACCAGTGTTTACATGTGTGAGGATCGAGTAGTGCCGGGACAGGCCGTTAGCCCGCGGGTAACCTGTCCGTACAGCGGCTGCTCTCAGCCTGGAGCCTGCTGTCGGACTTTACAGTTGATTAGCTGAAGGCGGCTAACATTCTGCTAACTGGGGTCTCCAAACATCTGGTAATGCTGTCTGCACTGCGTGTAACAACCTTATATGTGATATATGTGTGGAATCAGCGGAGTATTGAGGTGTTGGTACAAGTGTCACGCAGTTAGGACTCGGCAGTCTGAGTGCTTTCACTTTGTCTATACCGCGCTATTATTGACGCTCGTATTAGAAATGCTAACAAACGGCTACATTCATGACAGTGTTAAACCACAGGACAGAACTTAAGTTATCGTGTAGTTTTAGCGTAGCTGTCTGTAGTAAAGTCCATGTGTGAGCAGCCAACTGTTGACATCAGTCAGTCCGGGGCTGAGGCGGGCACAGCTGGCCCGCAGTGGCGGGTGGCTCAGTCCTGAGACTTTGAGTGGCTCATTAGGTGAAAGGGAGACGTGCTTGTACCGTGTACTTGTACCGTGTATTCTTCCGTGTACTTAAACGTGTTGTACTGATCCTGTGTCACCAGAGTTGACAGTTCCTCGTCCGCCCCGGAGGGAGTAAAGTCCAGAGAGCTCGGCCCGGTTGCGGTGCCCGGTGAAGTGCCTACCAGTGGCCTTGACCCAGCAGTGTCCAGCGATGCCTGCGCTGCTCCAGACAAACGGGAAGATGGTCAGTCCTCATGCCTCCTGTCTCTGTCACTTTATTTATGGGTTTACTGTCATTTGTCTGTGCAGAGAACAAAATTTAACCGTTTCCATCAGGTCTTTCTTTCTATGTATAAAACCACCAAATAAACCACCACTAAACACCAAATGGATGGTTGGTAGTTCTATCTCAGCTCCAATGCATGTGGTCATATTGTCCTTTGGTAAGACACCTCCCCCATGTTACCAATGTATGTGGTGGTGGGAGTGGCCAATGGCGCAGATTGGCTGCTTCGTTTGCACCACTATCCCAGGGCAGCTGTGGCTGCGGAAGGCAGTAACAATTATGATCAGAGAGTCTTTTTAGGTTTAAATCAACTGGAATTCAGTATTGAAACTGGCAACCCAAATAAGAGACTCATGTGAGGCTTATTCTGCTTTTTGATTGGATAATCGTCTTGAGAAGCAAAACACCAAATTATAACATGAACAAATTCAACAATCAGAATTACAATTGTTATAATTTAAAGCTTTATTTGATTCGAACATGTTTACCTCTTATCTGCGGACACAGGTCATGTTTATGACATTTAAAATCTAAATCTTACATACAGTTCCTTTTTAAAGATTTAATTGTTCTGTGACCTTTTTAATTCCCCAGTCTTTCACTAGAACACTCCATTTAAATATGTTAGTTACAACATTGACTTGAGAGCACATTTTACACAGCAGCTGTAGGCATACACTTCACAGCTGACCCAACTTAAACTAATTGTATGAGCAGATGTATGAAGACACCAGCAGGTGTCACCAAACTGTGCAGGTCACTAGCTGATTGTTTTCATTTCTACAGTAAGTCTTCTCTGAGCTCTGGTGGTTTTATGGTTGTGCTTGCATTCTGAAGAGCATGCTCTTTGTACAAGATGTTGCATGGTGTTCTTCACAGCTGACACCTGTTTAACTGATTGGGTGAGCAGAGAAACCAACCTGAAAAGCTCCAACATTATTATCTCCTGTGTAAGAGGTAGTGTAGTACTCGATCCTTGATTCCTAGGGTTGCTGGTTCAAACCCAGCACACAGGTTAGTGCCAATAATGGTAACGGCAAAAGTAGTAGCTGTAGAGATTCTGCACAAGCCAAAAAGCCTTATAAATGAATGATTAGTGTGTTTTTATATAGCCTTTAGAGTGGAAGCACAGCTTTTGTCAAATTAACTGTGTACCTCATATCTGGGGGGACAGGTCATGTTTAAAGGAAATCAAATAGATTCTACATACCCAACTTACCTTTTAAAACAGTTGAACCTCTGCTCAGCTGGTGGACCGGTGCACAGATGAGACAGTTTTTGTTGGTCCTGTGTGAGCTCTGTGTGTTTATGTGTGACAGGTGGATATGGCGCTGGTTATGCTGGTGATACTACAGCTGATTGGAAGTCGCTGGGGCAAGAGTTGAGGCCCAATGACGTGACACCGGACTCCACCTCTTTTCAGCATGGATCCCGTGCTTTAGCTACAAAGGACATGAGGAAATCACAGGGTGAGACTGAGGGACAGAGGGATTATCATTTCAAAAAAATTAACCGACTTTACATTAGTGCCATTTAACGCAAAAATGGCAATGTTTTCTGTCCTCTCCAAACCACAGTTTCACAATTTCACTCCAAAATGTTTGTCCAGTTGGTTGATAGAAAAATAATTTTGCAATGGGACCTACCTGGACAACTGAGGGATTACACAGATACAATTCTATGCAATGCTCAGCCGACAAGCCTACATCACCCATGCTCCTGCACTACATTTCGTAATAAATATATAAAACTTGATAAACCTGATGCGATGTGCAGTAGTTTTATTAGTGGGTTGCATGCTTATTGTAATGTGATGCCGCTCTGAAGGGGAGTGACTTAATTCAGTGAGCAAAGGGAGGGGGAGACTTGGCGTCAAAAACGAAAGTGAAACTTATAAAACATGTTAATATGTAATTTTCGGCTAATGTAGCACTTTCAAAACAGTAAAAAGTAACATGGTGATCTAAATATGTTATGTGTTTAGTATTTAATATCCCATAGAAGTAAAATACCCCCCTAATCAATCAGAGCGTAAACTTTCAGAAGCAGGTTGCTTTGCTTGCCTCTTAAAGGCACTATAAAGATCATAAGTGTACATAAATTGAGATAAAATCAAGATCTTGAAACACAACAGCTGTTGTGTTTTTAAGTTTGTTTTTGGCATTTAACATCTAGTTAGGCCTGTCGCGATAACACATTTTGAAGCATGATATATTGTGATAAATGATAATATTGAAACTACTTCATGCCACTGACAAAATAACCATAAAGCAAAATTTGTCTAGTTGATTAATCGGTTCATGGTGTCTCAGTTGAACAAAATTTGTAGTGGTCGATTAAATTTTATTTTGATTTATAAGATTTTAAATGGGACAACAGCAGAAAGGAGGCGTGAGTTAGCTGAAGATTTAAATGTAAAAAGGCAGAATGAATCTGGCTTTCTTTGTATAATTACAAATTAGTTTTTGCATGAACTCCTGTGCAGGTGTAGTGAGTGCAGTTTGGGTCAGATACTTAGAGATATGAAATAGTTTGAGAGCTTTTGCCATGCCCCCTTTTTAGTTGACTAATTGATCGGCAGGACATGTCTTTTGTCCACCAAGAATTTCTTTAGAGGACTACTGCCCAAAATTCCACTAAACCATTTGTATCATTAAAAGTAGGGCTGGCGATATTGGGAAAAAAATGTCTCAGTCTCGATTTTCAAGTCAATTTTTGTTTAGTCTTTATAATAAAAGCTCTTCAATATTGATTTCATGAACATAAACAATAAAAATCTTTAATCTGTGCCACATAAAACAAAAACTTCAAACTTCAAAGTCTTGCCTCTGCTCCAAACCATTCTTTTACTGACAGAGGATTGGTTGTGGACCTCTCCATTCAAAAACCCCAACCATATCAAATATTAGACATGACTGAATCATGATTTCCTCCATATTTTGATTAATTGCTGAGCCCGAATTAAAAGGTACAAGCTGCAAGAAATAAATAACAGAATAAAGCTATAATTAGGCCTGTCACCATAAGTACTATACTTATCAAATATGTAATGGCTGGAACAATATACTTTTGGGCTCAATAATTATCGCTTGCACTTTTTCTTTGTAATATTGAGGAGCTTTTTGTTATTTTAGTTGTAATACAATAAGACTTGAACTGTGGAGGGTTGAATAAATAACTTTTATGGCTAATTATTTTATTCATTCATTTGTTCATTTGTTGCGGCCCGTGCCTTTTGATGATGATGTATATTTAAAAATGTGTTAACTGGGATTATCCTGCTTTGTTGTTGTTGTGTCAGTGGCATTAAGTAGCTTCAGTATTATTATCGTTATATTTCTCTGTAGAAATTTTGAAGCCCAATATATTGTTACGTCAATACAAGTTACTTATTCAACCCTGGACAACTC
>JACM01006679.1:0-22251 GCA_000787095.1 Periophthalmodon schlosseri | reverse complement strand
GACCCCACTGCCCACGATCTACCCCAGAACTACTAAACAACTATCTGATCATCTACCTTCATTTGCCCATTTAAAGCTGTAATTAAACATTGTTTAACTGCTCCCCAAGTTCTGTCTCTTTGGTTCCCCTGTCAGTCGTTACGGCATTTGTGTAATATAGGACGTCTTCCTCTGTTAGCCGAGGACTCTTACAACTATAATGATGATCTTGTATTGTTATTTTGACATTTTCTTTGAATTTGACAGTATTAACCTGAAAAACATGATTCTAAACCTTTTCAGTTTTTAATCCATTTCAACATTCTAGACAATTATGCAGTATTATTTGTTATACACAGTGGTGGATGAAGTACTCAGTTTTGTTAATTAAGTAAAAGTAAAGATAAAAAGAGGTAAAAAGTTACTCAAGTAAAAGTGTCACATGAAAAAATCTACTTAAGTAAAAGTATTTAAGTACCTGTTTACAAATGTACTTTAAGAGTTAAAAGTATTTCACACAAGTTTTGTTAAAGTTTTTTAAATGTAGTGATATTGATTAGAAATGACACATATTTTGGTCAACAGTCTAGCCAATCAATCAATTTCTTAATTTTTTTAAATGAATTTTGTGTATTTTTGTTTGCTCAAAGCCGAAGCTTGAACTCAAAAACTTTTGTCAGGATGTTAACACGAACATGGTAAAAATAACCCCTCAAATCATATGAAAAGTAATTTTTACTTTTCAGTCCAACGTAATGGAGTAGAAAGTACAGATAGAGGGTCTCAAATACAGTCATCCAACATTAATTTTTTTCCTTATCTGGGGCTTCCACACCCCAGACACTTCCTCCAGCGGGACCCCAAGACATTCCCAGGCCAACCGAGAGACAGTCAAATAATCTTAAATAAAGACTCAAACTCAATTAGTTTAATGAATAAAGTTAACCCCTTTAAAACCCCCAATTTTACTTGACTGTAAACAGTGTACGGGTCTATTAGTTTATTCAACTGACTCATGTACCGTACTGTTATTGTGTCCTTGGGCAAGCCACGTCACCCACCTTGCCCATAAACACATGTGTATGCAAGTGATTGGTCACAGGGGCAGATACCGCAGATTGGCAGCTTCGCTTGTGTCAGTCCACCCCAGGGCAGCTGTGGCTACAATAGTAGTTTACCACCACTGAGTGTGAAGAGAATGAATAATGCACAAAATTATAAAAGCTAAAACTGGAAAAACAATACTTAAGGCTAAAGCTAACACATTGTTAACCATTAGCCTAATATTTCTCAGTCAACTTAATAAAAAAAAAGTCCCATTCAAGTATTTTTCACTCTTTTGCAAAGTTTTTTTTGATCCTCATGTCACATACCTGCCCACAGAGGGAGTGTCTTTGCTCTGAAGAAAAGGAGAGAGGGAGGGAGAGGGAGAGAGAGAGACGAGGGGGAGGAGAGAAAGGAGAGAGGGGGTCAGATTCCAGTTTGGGACGTCCCCTTGTGGATGTCCTCAGGCTTAAGGAGAGAAGCCAAGTGTTAGACTGCCCCGACTGCGCTACAGTGCTCTTCTCTGCTTTTCTACTCTGACAAGTACAGGTAAGAAACAGATCTACTGTCTGCCAATCAGGACTAAACCAGGATTAAATCGGGAACAAACTAGGACTAAACCAGGACTAAACCAACTCTACATCAGATCTTAACCAGGACTAAACCTTGACTAGAACAGGACAAAGCCAAATCTGCACCAGGACTAAACCGGGATCAATCCTTGCAGGACTAAACCAAGAACAAGAACAGATTTGGGATTCAATTTTGTCTAACAAGTAATAGTTTTTGCTTGGCATTTTTGACTTTATTTTATAGTGACAGTAAAACACAATTTTCTCTTGCGCATTTTCAACCAGAAACATAGCATATTTTGGTTCTAATATGTAAAATCGTTTAAATTGTGCAGAAGTATTATGTTTGGGGACAGTTTTGAACATCTGAGTTGAGTTGAGGAGGAGAGAGAATTTCAAGCTTATGCTACAAATGGGTATGCAAGCTTTCAAACATGCTTGAACCTTTATGCGTTCACCAAAATAAGCAAAATTTCACCACTTTTTGATTGAAATTTAACAGATAAGTTACTGAATGAAACAAAATCCATTTTCCGTCTACAAATTTAAACAAAGCTAGTTACTGTTTGGACTACAATGCCTTGCTGTAGTGCACTTTGAAATCTGCAGTTTTAGCTTAATGCCTCAAACTTTTATGACTATCTTGTTAGGCTAATCACATTTTTTTGTGTTTTCATGACCTAATAAATAGAGGATATAATGACTTAAGGTTTTAAGCAACTATTTTTGTCAAATGTTATTGTTCACCCAAATTTTGTACAACTTCAAAAACTTTACAACTACTTTGAATGCATTTTTAGATTTACCAATCTCCCTAACACATTTTCATATCTAAATTTTACATAGCTTAAATCTTAAACTAAATCTAAGACCTCCAAAGGTTACTCTAAAGTTGAAAGGCTCATCCAGTTTTATTGTATCCATTACAAAGTGTTCTTTCAGGGCATTTGGTTTAAATCATTAGTTATTCTCCTCTGTCATTGCTGCACAACCAGGTAGAGACTGTGGTTAAGAGCTCTGTATTGTCTGTGCCACATCGACAAGGGAACATCAGACAGAGAAGACATGAGAGAGGGAGGAGGGAGAGAGGGAGGGAAGAGGCAGAGGAGAGAGAGAAAGAGGGAGAGAGGGAAGAGAGGAAGAGAGAAACAAGGAGGGAAAGGGGGAGAGAAAGGGAGTGGGAGAGAGAAGGAGGAAGGAAGGGATAGGAGGTGGAGGAGAGAGAGCAAGGGAGGAGGAGGGAAAGCTTCTATGGTTGTTAATGGTGCGGGCCAAATTGAAAGATTTCTATATGGCTGTAACAATTATAATCAGTGTGAAAAAGGTGCACAGTGTAACTTTTCTGATTCGGCGTCTGCCACATGCTTGCCTCCACAGAGATGTGATTGCTTTGCCTGAAATGTTCCACAGTAAGGCATTAAACTTCTCTATACCTTGACAAAATGCACATTGTTATCATGAGTGGGCTTGCTTCTCCACAGATCTGAGAGATCTGTGGTGTAATTTGTCCCCTTATTTCCACCTACTTGTCTCAGTAGATAAGTTCAATGCAATACTATGGAACATTCAAGTTAAAGCAATAACTTCTCCCTGGAGACAAGCACCTATCAGACCCTTCATTATAAACATTATGTAGATTATGTATTATTATGTAATTACCGTGAACCAATCTGTCAACATCATCTTATGGTCCTAGAGTACACAGTTATTTGTACCTGAAACGTGATATCATGAAATCCAGGCAGTGCATTCACCATCTGTATATACCAGTGGTGGATAAAGTACTCAATTTTGTTACTTAAGTAAAAGTACAGATACAGAGGTAAAAAGTTACTTAAGTAAAATCACATGAAAAAATCTATTTAAGTAAAAGTATTAAAGTACCTGTTTAAAAATGTACTTTAAGAGTAAAAAGTAAAAGTATTTTACACAAGTGTTGTTAATTTGTTAAAGTTTAAATGTAGTGATATTGATTAAAAATGATACATATTTTGGTCAACAGTAGAAATATGATTCAGTTTCTTAACTTTTCTCATCAATTTTGTGTATTTATTTTTCTTTGCTCAAAGTTGAAGCTTGAACTCAAAAACTTTAGTCAGGATGTTACAACAAACATGATAAAAATAACCCTTCAAATCACATGACAAGTACTTTTTACTTTTCAGTCCAGTTAAAAAAGTACAGATATCTGCTCTCAGATGTAGTGAAGTAAAAGAAAAAAGTATCCACTGTATTTGTCCTTCGCTACCTTCCACCACTTGTATTTACACAGCCGGGCTCACTCTTAGATGTGATCTTTGCATGTTCTATACTGTAACACTGTCAAACTCAGATGCAGATTTTCAGTGACAGTCATTCACTTCATTGGAGTCGACTTATATTTTAGTGATTCTTATTACACATGGAAGAATTGGTTCTCCTGGTTAAATACAGGTTCAAAACATACAGAATATATAAAGTCTCCAAATACTACTGCTAAACTTACGCACAGTCACATTTTAGGAATGAATTTCTTCTCTCCGTTTTGCCATGTGGTCACACTTGCACACTACATCATCGTTGGGACTAAACGGTGACTACACCAGTAATAAACCAGGACTAAACCAGGACAAAAACAGGACAAAAACAGGACAAAAACAGGACAAAAACAGGACAAAAACAGGACTAAAACAGGACAAAAACAGGACTAAAACAGGACTAAAACAGGACTAAAACAGGACTAAAACAGGGATAGAACAGGACTAAAATGGGACTAAAGTCTCTAAGTTTTGAGCTCTCCTTCTCGCTCTCGCTCTCTCTCCCCTTCTCTCTCTCCTCCCTCACTTTTGCTGTCTTCTCCTCTTCCCTCATCCTCCACTCTTCCTCTCTCCTCCTCTCCTCCCCTGTCCCCCTCTCCTTTCCTTCTCTCCTCCTCCTTCTCCTCCTCCCTGTTTCATGACAAACATGTAAAAGAATGTGTGTTTCCACAGCTGTTCAAGTCTCTGCAGACGTCTCTTTAAACTCTTCTCAAACCTCGGCTTGGCATTTACAAAAAGCTTGTACTCTTGAACAGATTATTTTTAAGTTACCAATTTATCATCAGTATAGATTCTCACACATCACACAGCAAAAAAACCCTTTAAATTCAGGCTTAGTTTAAGTCTGGTTTAGTCCTGGTTTTATATAGTCCTCTTTTTCCTGTGGTTCAACTTCGGTATAGTTTTGCTTTAGTCCCAGATCACACCTGGTTGTTGTTGTTTTGCCTGAAAAGGTTCCACAAAATGGCATAAAACTAGTAATCTCCATGGAGACAAGCAAGTGACTCGACAAAACAATACAAAAAAGTATTGCTTGATAATAAAACTGCAAGCTCATAGGCTACCATACTGTGGAACGTTCTAGGCAAAGACATAATATTTATTCATGCATTTATTGAAAAATACATAGAAAAAATGACTCACTATTGTGAGCGGAGTCGCCTCTTCAGATCTGAACTGTAACTTAGCTTGTGTCACTGCATTTTTTGTGGCCATACTGGCTGGTCAAAGCCTGATCTCGTCTAATCTATTAAGTTAAGTGGGGTTGTGCCTGGTTAGTATTTGGACGGAAGACCACTGAGAATACTAGGTGCCACAGTGGGGAAGCAGTGGTCGTTGTGTCCTTAGGCAAGACACTTCACCCGCATTACCTAGTATGTATGTGGTGAGTGAGTTTTGGTGGTGGTCAGAAGGGCCAATGGTGCAGATTGACAGCCTCACTTCCATCTGTCTGTCTCAGGGCAGCTGTGGCTACAATAGTAGGCTATCTTACAACCACATAGTGTGGAGTGAATGATTAATGCACTGCACACCACGTTGGATGTCTTGAAAGACACTGTATAAATCCAATTGGTTAATTAAATAATTAAAATTAATAATTGTTTTCATGGAAATAGATAAGTTTAATGCTATACACTGGACCATTCGAGGCATCGCAATAACACCTCCATGGGGACAAGCAGGTGACACATCCTCCACCAGAAAAGTTACATAGTACACCTTTAACCAAAATACAAATCAAATGGAATTCATGAAAGTGGACATGTCATTGATGAGCAAATATGAAAGTAGCAGCTATTGTTTTTAACCTCATTTGGACTCTTCTTTACTCTTCAGTGCACAGGTGGTAAATCCACATGCCCCCTGCTATTTTGCATACTTCAAAAAGCATAATATGCATCATAATGCATCATAGGGCCTTTAAATGACTTCAGTTCTTAATATATTTCATGATTTGAGCATTTTTGTAGATTTCTGAGAATCTTTTGGAATTAAGAATTGTCTGCCAGTCGTATACGAACTGCCTCATTTTAAGCATGTTTTCCCACAGTGAGTACTGTCTCTTGTGTATTCATGCCTGTTATTTGCTTGTTATTTGCTGCAGCTGTTGATGCAGTTTGCTTGAGTTTTCTGTGTCTGTGACGCCATAAAACTCTGTCAACAAAAGCACTTTACACACAGAAAAACAACCACTTCATAGTTATTTGACATATTTACAGAATCGTAATTTGAGAATTTTAAATTACTACTTATTAGACCAAAAGTTTTATGAAAAGTCTGTTTTTATGACTTTTTCCATTTTATTATAATGGTGCGCTTCTGTTCTGTTTTACTGTACCTTAACCCTACCCTAACTTTAACCTTAACCAGTTTGGTCTAGGGGGGGACAATAAATCGATGGAAATTAGAACTATCCTTCGAGGTTGTTGTAACAATACCTAATCATACATTCAATAACTATGTTATTATGATGAGGCTATTATTAGCCTACAAGCGAATATTAGCCATTTAAACAATGGAAAGGTTTTCAGTAAACAGTTTAATTTATTTACAAATAAGCTATGTGTGCAACTATACAAAATACTGTTGAACAATATGAAAATATGAAAACAAATTCAACACTTAATTGTTCTAACAACTCCATGTAAACCACTCCATGTTTTTTCCATTAGATTTAGAAAAAAAAAAAATCAAATATCAAAGTGAAAAATGTCTTAAACACACGTTAACAGAACACAAAATCCAGTGTGTCCCATTAATAGCGGAGATTATGGAGGCCCCCCATAATCAAGACTTCTCCCCCACAGATATTAGTCTAAAAACAAGCTGAACAATAGATGCTAACATTCACAATAACATATAAAAGTAACTATTGTTAAAAAGAACCATTTAAAGATTAAATAGAAGCACTACATCTCATTTTTACTCCAAAAATTTTTTGAAATGTAAATTAATGGCAAATATAAAGCAAAAATATTATTCAAGCTTTTAATCAGGTTATGATTATAATTCCTTTATTAAAATACGTAGACTATGTGATGTCTGTTTAGTTATAACTCAAAACTAATGCGCAAATGAACAGAGCGCGCACAGCTGAATCTCACGTGGACATACACGCGCTTAGTTCACTTTTATTTTCTCCGTTTATGGCCATTCACATGCTTTTTGTTTTGATAACGATTTTACTCTGCGGTTACCTGAGCGAAGGAGGATGATTATGAGGCGTTTCACGACATGTGTCTACATGTCTACAACATTAAGTTATATATATTCACTCTTCAAAGTCTATAACATTATATTTGGCAAACTGTGAAGCTTAGTAACTTACTCTGCGTTTTGGCGACTATGACCTAAAATCCACTCGCTTTTTCGCCATGTTTGGATATTACTGTGAACAGGTGACAGGTTTTACATAAAGTAACTGAGCAGAATAAGAAAACTGAATTTCTGATTGATACTTACAATGAGGCTTTATTGGCATTAGCTAAATAAATGCCGAACGCATTTTTGCCGATTTTCTGTCTCTTTCGCGCGAAAAATGACAGCAAACTTACAGCCCTGACACCCGCGTGCGCGTCGCCGGAGCAACGGACTAAACCAATGTGTAACAACAGGGAGGGGTGGATCGGTTTTGCATTTTCAGACTTATTTAATGACAGTGAACAGTGTGGATACTGTTTACATTCTAATATATAAATAGGTTTTACCATAATTCACTATTTTTTATAAAGTGTAAATGCAAGGGGAGGGGGGGACAGTAAGAGGGAAGCACTAGTCAGCAAAGGGGGGGTCCGGCCCCCCCTGTCCCCCCTGTGATTTCCGCCTATGCCTAACTCTAACCCTACCCTAACTTTAACCCTACCCTAAATCTAACCCTAACCCTACCCTAACCCTAACCTAACTCTAACCCTAACCTAACTCTAACCTTACCCTAACTCTAACCCTAACCCTACCCTAACTCTAACCCTAACCTTACCCTTAGACCATAACCCTAACATTGTCATAACCACATTATTGAACTATTAAGCGTTCTGTATCTTATTCAATTTGTATTAGGGAGATATTTTGCACTAATTGCTGCTCCTGCCCGCACTCTCCGCTCCTCCTCCTCTTTCCAGCTCACTGTACCCTCTGCCCGACTTGTGACCATGGGGAACAGGGCTTTCAGTCGCTCTGCCCCCCAGCTTTGGAATTCTCTCCCTCCTGATCTCCGCAACTTAGACTCTCTTCCACTCTTCAAATCCAGACTCAAAACTCACCTGTTCAGACTGTCCTACCTCTTATAACCAATCACACATCTTTTATCAATCAGTTTTTTGTTATGTTTTATTGTATTTATATGTTTTTTTTAATCTAATTTTATCTTGTTCAGTGTCCTTGGGTGTTTTGAAAGGCGCTTATAAATAAAATGCATTATTATTATTATTACTATTAATTATTCCATACTTTTTAGTTTTACTTATTCAGATGTAAGAGTATTTAAAAGTGCACTATGTAACGTTCTTCTAAAGTGCCTGCCACATGTCCCAATAGAGATGTTTCTGCTTTGCCTGGAATGTTCCACAATATGGCAACTTTATCTTGCATTTAATAACAGGTGTTTTTATTGCTCAAAAATACCTGGGAAAAACATTCATTCTTACTATAAGTGGGCTTACCTCTCCATAGATCTGACCTGTAACTTGGCCTGGTATTACCAGGTTACAATAACATCTTAATGGAGAAAAGCAAGTGATAGACTTACAAAGTTACATAGAGCGGCTTTAAAGTGTAATACAATTTGGCTTATCATTTTATAAGATAAACAAATAGTCAGAAATATTAGCTGGTTAACTGATTTAGTATTAGTTTTGACCTAATTTAGTGGTTTAAAGACGGAGTATTATGCCATTTTTTCCCCTTTCTACCATGTTATCACATTGTTCCCTCATCAAAAACATGTCTGAAGAGCTTTTAGATGTCATCCATGCATGTTTGAGTAATATTGCAATCTCTCCCGGCCCCTGTTCAAACCCTCCTTACAGTTAGCTGTAAGCCTACATCATCCATGCTTCCACATCACAATTCTCCAGAAATATACAAAAGCATGATGCAAAACTGTACACAACAACTTGACAAACCTGATGCAATATGCAATAGTTTCATTAGTGGGATGCACACTGATAGTGTTGTGATAGCGCTCTGACGGGGGAGTGATGTAGGGCGGAGAGCAAAGGGAGGTGAGTCTCAGAGCTTCAAAAACAAAAATGATACTTATAAAACATGTTAATACATTGTTTTTGGTGAATATAGAATTTTCAAGACAAGAAAAGGTAACATGATTGTTATGGAATTTTGCATCCCTGCATAGTCTGAGCAAGGACACCAGTTCCAGTTCATTGTTGACATTTCTCTGTGGTTATGGCTTCAACCAACTATTACAGAATTTGTCCTAACATTATCAGTTTCCTTGGTAACTCGTCTCACTAAAGCGGTATGCTATGTACTTCTCTTTTCATCTTGGTCAGCTTGTCTCCAGGCTATCTTAGCTCTTAAACCTCCTTGTGTGGAAGCATAGTCAGACTTGAAGGGCCGATGCTAACGTGCAGTGTTGAGTATTCAAGTCACCAGGTCCAGGACGATGGAAAATAAACTTCTGCTGCGTCAGACTTCCAGGGTCTCCTGCCTCTCTTTACAACTCTAGAACTTGTTAGGACGACACTTATTTTTCCTAACGCATAGCTTATTTAGATCACCATAGTTAACGCTTAATACCCCGTAGAAGTCAAATACCCCCTCTTTAACCCCTAGTTTTCACCCCTGTATAGTTATTAATAGGTGGAACTTGTTTAGGTTCAGATCATTCCTATTAGTTATTGAATTTGACACATTTAAGTTAATTTAAAGTACTCACCAAAATATTTTCTGGCGTGAAACTATTTGGTATTTACTAATCTATTGATTTAATAAATGTAATCAAGTCAAATGGATCAAAGTAAGATTAATATTCTAGCTTCAAATAATTTTACATAATCTTATTTGCATATTTCTCACAAACTGTGCCACATTAAACCCATTTGAATGAAAAGCCCTCCTTTATGAACCTGGCTGTTTGGTTTTGCTCCGCGTTTTCCAAATAAAATAATTTGTTTAGCTGCTACGTCAGTCCGGTCGTTGCTAGCCCAGCGCACGCTTCCTGGGAACGCAGTGTGCCTCCAATTCAAATAGTTTTCCGCACATTAAGCTAGTTTTTATTTAGCATTAGCCCTGACATGCTACTTAGCTTTGAGTAGGTTTTTCTGCCCATTTCCCGTCAGAGAACTCAGTTTTTTTTAGGTTTTAAAGGGGAAAGAGGAGCTCCGTTGTGCAAAGTTAGCTGTAGACGGGACTATCCTAATGCCAGGGATGCAGTAGTTTTCCACATCCAAGATTCTAGTGTCGGAGAGTTGGACAGAGAAGGTCATTGTTGAGAAGAAGGGACCTAACAACAGCAGAATGGTTCAATTAAAGGTCTTATATTATATTAAATGGACCTGTTTAGCTTTCAACCATAATGATGTTTCTTCATCAAAAACATACCTGGAGCTGGGTTTGATTTCATTCACACATTTAGTTGGCAAATGCTCTATTCAACGTTAAGATGTCTTAGGTGGTACTCCAAGAATGTTCCTCTGTGTTTTTAAAGAAACCCCAAGTAACGTTCTGATTTTAAATTTCATAAACATGACCTGTATCCCCACATATGAGATAAACATGTTCAAATCAAACACAGCTTTTACTGATAACTGTTGTAATGCTGATTTATTATTAATTACAAAGACATTTGACACAGTGTCCTATTTCTTTATGTTATAATTTGGCGATTTGATGATTATCCAATCAGAAAGCAGAATGAGGCTCACATGAGTCTCTCATTTGGGTTGCTAGTTTCAATACTGAAATCCAGTTTGTTCCTCTATCTGCAGTTTAAGGCACTGGCAAGGTTCTAGCTCTGGCAAGGTGCTTTATGAATGTTTTTAATATGGCTTGGCTTGTTAGAGGAGCTTGTTTTTTAGTTCATAAATAACATTTGGCTAAATGACCCACTTAAAACTGTGATTTGTCTTGTCACCTTTAAACTTGTCCAAACCTGTTTTGAATCATGAGCACTCTATGCATGCCTCAAGGCCACACATTCTGTTCACAGCAAATCACTACACTCTCTCGCTTTCTCCCTCCCTCTCTCCATCGCTCCTCTCTTCTCCTGTCTTCTTTACAGCTTCAGGCTTTGTTCAAATGTCACCAGTGAACTCAACAATATGTAAACTTTAAACTTTTCATGGCATAAATCCCAACATGCTTGTATCCTAATCTACTCCTGTGCATTTTTGAGACAAGCACAAACAGTTAATGATAAAAATGTAACTAAATAACACCCTAGAGTTTAGACCTCTACAAACATGTTCTGCAATGTCCCTGTGTGTCTGATGCCCTCCCTCTGTCTCCATGGGGTCCTATTCTGTGTAAAAGCTCCTAACCCTGTAGTTAAGAACTCTACAAACATACTGAAATGCATGGGATTCTTGGATTAGCTTATCAGATTTCAGTCTTCTCTCAAATGTTAACGCTCTTTAATGTACACTGTGAACTGAATTTAGTTTTCAGAAATATATATTGTGCATGTTATACTGGCAATATGTGTTCAAACTATTAAAACATTTACAAAATCTTCTCAAGAACTTGCTTAGTCTTGGATTACACCTGCCCTTTAGCCCTAGTTAAAGGTGGACTGTGTAACCTTTCTGGTGAAGGGTACCCAGTGTGCTTGTCTCCTTGGTGATGTTATTGCTTTGCCTAGAATGTTCCACAGTGTGGCATTAATTGTATACATCTCCACAGAGAGAAGTAGGTAGCACCACCAGGCTAAGATCTAAAATATAGATATGTGTAATGCCATACTGCGGAACATTCCAGGCAAAGCTATAACATCTCTATGGAGAAACGAAGTTAGCTTACCCTTCACCAGAAAAGTTACATAGTGCACTTTAAGTTTTAGTTTAGTCCTAATTTAGTCCTAATTTAGTCCTAGTTTAGTCGTGGTTTTGATCCTTGAAAACCCCATATAGTTCAAACATGTTCCTTTGTTTGCATGACCTCCTGGCTCTGCAGTAACCATTGGAGCATGTAAAAAATGCCCTACTTCTTGAGGTGGAGAGGAGTCTGAGTTTGTCTCTGCTGGCAGTTCATTAGACTGCTCTTAGACTCTGCCCCGTTAAACTAAACCAGAGGAATGTGGAGAATGTCCCAGCATGCTTTTAAATCCGATTATCCCCAAAGTGCTAGGCCAATATACTTCATATTCATACCAACTGTATCAAAGCATTTCAAAGATTTAAGAAAAAAAGAAAAACACTCATTTAAGCATTTCATTGTGCATGTTTTGATAACTTAGATTGTATACTACGCTGAAAAAATCTCTCACTGAATCAAAAAAAAAAAATAAAAAATCAGGCAATTATTTTAGTTAGCCCTCAAATCAGTTTTTACATTTAGTTTAACAAAAACCTGAGATGGAAAGTGGATTTTATTGTGAAAGCAAATTTTTTACTTTGACCTAAAGCAGATTTTTTACTTTGACCCAATGGACATTTTACCTAGACCACAGTGCTTTTATTGCTCAGCAGATTACAAAAGGAATTGACAATGAAGTAATCAGAGTACTGCAACATAGCTACAAAAAAATCAAAAACAAATCTAATGATACTCACAAAATTTGCACTTCTATTAGGAGACACTGGAACAATAACAATGGACATTTTTCCCCCTTAAAACAATGTACTAAACTATGACAACATATCTGAATAAGACTTTGCTACAGGCTCAATGCAGAAAGAATATGTAGTTCTCTATCTAGATAATAGTGTAACCCATAAATGCAGTTAGGTGATTAAGTATTTGGAGAGTGGTTCATGTATCGTTTTCTCATCATTTTGTCAAACATTCTCAAGTCTCAGTTATACAATAATTCCTCTGCAACCAATTGATAGCCTATTGCCACTATTACGACTATTAATACTATTGTTCTGTTTAGCTATAGCTGCAAGAATACCCTACTTTGCATGTTTTAGGGAGAAACTTGAAGAAACCTAGCACAGAGAGAATATGCATAACCATCATGTGCTACAGTGACTGACATTATGAAAAGTACTACAATTGCGACTACAATACAAGCAGCTTCTACCGTTACCTACATTATTTAAAGGTGCATTCCAAGCAAAGCAATAACATCTCCATGGAGACAATCAGACGATGCCAACAGACCAAGTTACAGGTCAGATCTGTGGAGAGGCGACCTCACTCGTGTTACAAATTCATGTTTTTAAGGTATTTTTGAGAGATAAAAAAAGCCATAATGATATTGAAGCTATAGATACGTTTAATGCCATGCTGTTGAACATTTGAGGCATAGCAGTAACATCTCCATAGAAACAAGTTCCATAGTGCACCTTTAAGTATAACTTCTGTACATATATATTTTTGAGGTAATACATTATCTTAAAACATTTCAGACTATAGGATCAGTTCATCTTTTCCTGATTCCAACTTGTTTTGGATTAGTGTCTCTTTCATTGGGAGCCAGAGTCCCTGATCCTCCCCTCACCCGCTCTGAGGGATTTGATGTAATGCTCAGATGTCTGAAGTGAACAGCAACAAGCTCCACTTGGTCCCACACAAAAGGGCTTTTACTGCGGCGGGGTGCGGAGGAGGGAGGGGTTTTATTTTGACGGGACACACAGAGGAGAGAGGGTTATGGGCATGGGACAATAAGAGCTCAGAGGTTAAATGGACTGGTAAAAAAAGACACACTTAGAAACACTTTAAAAAGTTGTTTCTGTAAAGTTTTAGTGTCGGTAGGAAGTAAACATTATTTTAAAGGCACAAGGACATTTTTGGAGAGATTGAGTCGTTCATTTTCACTTCTGCTATCAAAATATAATACCAAAAAAGTAAGGAAAGTGTTAGTTTAAAGAAAACATATTATGCATTATTTCTGGAATGCAGTGATAATTATTAAAATTTTGTTTACAATATTGATCTAAAACAACTTGATTATAGAAATTGGACCCTTAGCTAAAAACAATTGTTTCTGTTGAACAAAACTGAGCACAAATCTTTATCAAAATCAATACATATAAAGCCTTATATGGCCTCAAAATCTGCGCAAAATACTGTTTTTTTTTACTCTTTAAGTACATTTCCAAATGTGTACTTCAATCCTTTTAGTTAGGTAGATTTTTTCATGTGATACTTTTACTTGAGTATTTCTTTGCTCTGGTATCTGTACTTTTACTTCAGTAACAAAATTGAGTACTTCTTCTGCCACTGGTTAAGATTAGGTCTAGGAACATGTACTTTGGTTAAGTTTTGGGCTTTGAGACAGGTTTAGAAACCGGGTCTTGGCAGAATGGCATTGGGAAAAAAAATTATATGATCGCAAGTAAGTAAGAACAGAGAGGTGGGTGGAGATAGAGGGTAGGTGAAAACATTTTCTGAGCATTCAAGCGTCAAATGCAGGACAATAAAGAATTACTCAAACATGCATGAATCACTCAAAATTACAACTCTGTGTACGATAATGATGAGTGAACACCGTTATAACTGGATGAAAGGCTCAATTTTGCACTATATAAGATGTATAAAAGGCAAATTGTCTTTGACCAATCAAATGACATGTTTACCTCTCTGCAGCAAAATATTATTTGACTATTTTAATTAAGAAAAATAAATAATTACATAAAATGAATCCATATTTGCCGAGCTCTCCAGTTGCATCTTGGTTCATATTTTTCCTCTTCTAACTCAGCATTCCTTGAGATAGCATCTGGAATCTGGACTTTGGAAAACCCATTTGGTCCCTGTTGACAGCACAGTGACAGTGTTTGCCATGACTCCTTTTTACGGTGGAAAGTTTCACCTGTTGAGAAACACGAGGCATTTAAGTGCTTTTCCCTTGGCTCGGGAAAACTCAGACCTGTTTAGCTCAGGCCAAATAAGGAAAAAGAACTATCAGACATGAGTTATCCAATGCAGTGGTTCTCAAAATTTGGAGCAAGCACATTATAATAACTACACTATTTACAGCATTAATGAAGCATGAACAAAAACTTAATTCATAATGAAAGCATGGTCTATTAAGAATGATCCAGGCTTAGTAACTACAGGAAGAGTTAGGTTTGGGCATTATTGCATTTTAGTTATGTTTAATTGGGGGGTAAATTTGAAGCTGACATAAACTTGTTTTGGTCTATTCGTCAGTCCATCATTCTTTGGTTTAGACCTGGTTTAGTTCTAGTTTAGTCTGGGTTTGGTCTTGTCAAGTCATAGTTAGTTCAGGTTTATTTCTGTTTTATTCTGACATTAGTCCTTCCACATTAATGCCTTTTTAGTCCTGGTTTAGTCCGGGCTGATACAGAATCATCCCCCGTTTAGTCCAGGTTGGTTTGGTCAAGTATTTTTTTAGTCTAGTCCAGATTTAGTTCTAGTTTTGCCCCCATTAGTCTTCCATTTGCCTGGGATATGTCCTATGTTAATACCTGCTTTAGTCCTGGTCCAGAATCACCCCCTGTTTAGTCCAGATTTGATTCTGCTTTGGTCTTGATTTAGACCTGCAGTTGTACAGATTTTGTCCTGGTTTAGTCCTAGTCCAAAATGTTCCTGCGTACTCTTGTTTTGGTTGGTTAGGTCCTTGTATAATCCTGGTTTCTTCCTGATTTTATTCCTGGTTTAGTCTGAGTTTAGAGACCTGGTTTAGTTATGATTTGATGCTGGCATGGTCCTGGTTCAGTTCTAGTTTAGTCCTGTTTTAGTTTTGTTTAGTTTTCTTAGTTTTAGCCTTTTTAGTCCAGGTTCTGCATGGGTTTTGACTTTGACTTTGACTCCTCATTGAAAAACAAATGTTAAATGTTTAATTTTCAGGAATCAGGAATGAGTTTTATGTTTTCCTGGTGCAGTTGACCTTTTTCCAGTGAGACGTTTACGGACACAGTGTAAATTCAAGCAGCGATGCAGACCAGCCCAACCCAAAATGTTCTGGACAAAAGACACAAAGAGCAGTTTGTTTGAGAAACGGGAGAGAGTCCATTCACAGACAGTGAAGTTACAGTGACACAACAGAGAGAGGGAGGGTGTAGAGAAAGAAAGAGAGAGGGAGAGAAAGACAGGGAGATAAAGGAAGGAAGAAAAAAACAGAGAGAGGAGAGAGAGTTAAAAAGATCCACAGATCTGAAGGTTGGCGGTTCGAATTCATACAACAGTGTCTGCGTACACTGGTGTATGAATGTGTGTGTGAATGGGTGAGTGGTTCCTTGGCGTAAAGCGCTTTGAGTGCCTTGAAGGCAGAAAAGCACTATATAAAACTGTATAAAATAAGCACTGTATAAAAATATGACCATTTACCATAAGGAACTTTGCATAGTGACTGATGAAGCTATGAATTGGGGGACAGAATAAATGAAAACCCATTGCATAATGCAAAATCTGTCTGAAAAGCCTCTCTCCATTTTCACAGTCAACAAGAGCTCATAGTCCAGTGTATTTTGTTGAGTTTAATAACATGAGTTTGTAATAATGTTTATGTGTTGTTTCTCTGTTTGGTCAGACTGTTGAAGATGAGGCTGTGGGTCGTCCTGGTCCTGTGCTTTGCCTCCCAGGCTCTGGCTGCTCCGGTGAGTTTTGCAAATATTCCTCCCTGTGTCTCTGCACTCCTCTGTCCTCCTCTCTCTTCCTTTCCATCTGCTTCTCAAATCTCTACACCCATCCTCCTTTCTCTTTCTCTTATATCTCTCTCTTCTCTCTTCCTCCTCCTCTTTCTCCCCTTCTATCTTTTCTTCTCCTCTCTTATGCTTCCTCCCTTATCTCTTTACTTCATCTCTATCTCCCGCCTCCTCTTTTCCTCTGTCTCTTCTCTTTTCTGTCCCCCATCTTCCCCTTTCTCTTCATATTCTCTTTCAGCCTACTTCCTATCCCCTAACCCCCTCTGTCTTCCCACTTTTCCTCTTTCTCTCGCTCTCTCTTCACTTTTCATCCCTCCCCCTAATGTCTTTCCCCCATATCTTTTAATCTTTCTCTCACTGCCTCCCCTCTCTTCTAAGCCCCACGTCACCTACCCGCTTCCTTCTTACAACTTCTTTCCACCCTTTGTTCTGTTGGCATAGGTCTATTTCCTGTGGTTCTCTTCTGATCCTCTCTCTTCTCAGAGCGTAAACATACAACATGAAACATGATCCATATGTGGCTCCAGACAGGCTAACCACTCTGCCACAGTAACACAGGGAGGACATGCACACTTCACTCAGAAAGTGAGTCTAGCTCACTTTACTGTCCCTGTGTTTTCAGATGGAAGAGGAGCTCATTGTGGAGGAGCCTGCCCCAGAGGAGACTGTGGTAGAGGAGTTTGTTATGGAGGTCAGAACAAATGTTTGGATTTTATAATTCTAATTTTATAAGCTGGGATTTAAACAGAACACAGATGTCTTCTAGTACTGCCAATAGAGAGCAGTTAAACCAATGGAGATTTTAAAATGCAAACATTAAACTCAGCATTCATTCAAATGTTTTCTAACACTGTAGAGTGATCGATGTATTCACCAGAAGTGACCCAGCAGTTTTTCATGTTGTTCCATGGCTTTTGTTTACTTGTTGTTTTGACTAATGCATTTCTATGGATGTTTAGCACTGCTGTTATAAAAATGTAAACTGGCTCATGCCAGATTGATATGTGTAGCACTCTGAATTGAGTGCTACACATTATCAGTCTGGGATGACTCTCGCTGACAGCAATCGGAAAATGCGGAATGTCATTGAACAAGCTGACAAATCTAACTTTTGTTACATCCACCTGAGAGAAAAGAATAGACATCCTGTCCACAAATGCACAACACGCTTACCTTCTGCACGTTTTTCACAAACAAAATAGTCTGTACTGACCCTAACATAGGCTGAAGTACGTCTGTCGGTGCCGCCTTGTTTGTTTTAGTTTGCTTGGGTGCTTGGCCTTTGGCTTCAACACAAACCTCAATGCTGCTCTGTGATTGGTCCACCCACCTAACTAACCTTACAGTGGGAGTCTCTGAAAAAGATGGATTCTCTTAAGTTTGTGAACTCACAAATATCACCACAGTCCATCTTGCTGTGCAAGGTTGACAAAAATGCCAGATTTTGTCAATAATGGATGATATTAGAAGTTCAGTCCCTATACAAGGTCTATACTATTTATTTTGTCTAAGACATCAACTTTGTATGCTCCTCACTCGGACTGCTTTCTGTAAAGTAAAAGTAAACAAGGACTAAACCAGGATTACAGAAGGACTGAGTCATTGGACTAAACCAGGCCTTATTTAGCTACACCAGGCCAAACTAATGTTAGAGAAAACCAGATCTAAAAATATAAGGAACCAGACTGAAAAATTTGGGCTTAACACGGTCTAGACCTAACCAAAAACTTGGGCTTAACCAGGACTAAAACAAGACTAAACTAATCCAGGATTTAAACAAGACTAAGGTGGGACTAAACCAGGTTTAAATCAGGACAAATGACTAAACCAGGACTAATACAAGTGTAAACAAGCCAGGACTCTCATCATGAGCCGCATACAGAGGAAGTTGGGGCCAATCAAGGGCCATAGACTGATGGTCAATACAGTGAAAAGTTCAACAATGTGCATTTATAATAGGGGAGAATGAGCCACCAGAAATGTATTCTTGCTTAGATCCTCAATAGGACACACTAACTATTTAATGTTGGCTTTATCAAGGTAGATTAAAAAAAAAAAAAAACTTGCAGTAAAAAGTACTGCCTAAAGTAAAATTAGCCAACTCACCTGAAAGTCTGAGGGCCTGTCCTAACTAGACACATGTAACTCCAACTTGAGAAACTAGTTCATAAACATCCCTCTGTATGATCTGGATGTTCCACTGGCCCCTGGGGTCTATAGAAATCCCACAGTTATAATCATGAGCCTGGTTTGGAGGAGGAGCCGTTACACTCACACAGATGTGGATTCTCTGGACTGGGCTGCGGTCGAACCAGGACTTTATTATTCTTCAGGGAGTAACTGGCTCAGAGTGGAGCAGGGACTTTAGGAAACCACAGCGTCTAAGAGGACTGAAGACTGCAGGAAATAGACCTGAGAGTTAGGCAGGGAGGGGGCGGGTGAAGAGTTAGGGAAAAGGGACAAAAAGCAACTAAGATAAAGTAAAGGTGGAGGGAAAATTATGTTTAAGTTGTCTCTGGTTCAGCAATAGACGAGTTTGTAGATGAATGAACAAACTGATAAACAAGTATGCATTATTTTTATTCTTAGTGGCCTTTAATCATGGTCTTGAATACCTTTGCTTTGGAATTTCATTATTTGGCATTTAAAACAATAGCTAATGAAAAAACAAAAAAAAATTAAAGCCACAAGCGGCATTGAACGGCCCTCGCGGGCTGCACTTCGCACCCCGGCCGACCCGGCACTCCCTATGGCTGGCGCTAACGTGCCACTTGTCTCTGTTTTATTGCGACTTTAACCCAATAATATGGGTTTCTGAGGCATCGCCATGGCAACACCGTGCAAAACACAAAGTTGGCCCCCCGGACTTTTTTGACGGGGACAACATGAAGAGTGACTGTGCCAAATTTCATGTTCTTTGATGAAACTAATAAGACTTTGAAATGTAGGACAATAAAGAAATTTTCCCATTAGGATAACATGCGCTCTTTCGCGCATCGTCATGGCAATCCAGTGACAGATATAACATGGGTACATTTGGCTTTTTTGATCAGGATAACATGATGAGTCATTGTGCCAAATGTCACTCTATTCCATGATAGTAATTTTTTTCTCATGAATGGAGAATTTTGGGATCACTCCCATTAGGATAACATGGGCACTTTAATGCATTGCCATGGCAACACAATGACATGGGTCTGATTGACTTTATTGATTGGCATGACCAAATGAAATTTTGTGTGAAATTTGGTAACATTTGGAAAAACTAAATTTTCGGCCTCCCATACAATTTATTTGTTTGACGGGGACAACATGAAGAGTGACTGTGCCAAATTTCATGTTCTTTGATGAAACTAATAAGACTTTGAAATGTAGGACAATAAAGAAATTTTCCCATTAGGATAACATGCGCTCTTTCGCGCATCGTCATGGCAATCCAGTGACAGATATAACATGGGTACATTTGGCTTTTTTGATCAGGATAACATGATGAGTCATTGTGCCAAATGTCACTCTATTCCATGATAGTAATTTTTTTCTCATGAATGGAGAATTTTGGGATCACTCCCATTAGGATAACATGGGCACTTTAATGCATTGCCATGGCAACACAATGACATGGGTCTGATTGACTTTATTGATTGGCATGACCAAATGAAATTTTGTGTGAAATTTGGTAACATTTGGAAAAACTAAATTTTCGGCCTCCCATACAAATTTATTTGTTATTCTGTAGGGGGTGCTATCGCGCCAATTTTGTTTTTTTTCACAATGAGTAGATTTAGACAAGAAAGTTTTACAGTTGATTTGAATTTGAACCCAATCGGACTTTTTATGCGCAAACGGGAGCAAATTTTGACATGTGAAAATTTCAAAAATTCCGATGGAATTGTGCGGCTTCGCCGCATGCAAACCGTGATAAGTATCAAAATAAATTGGATAACTTTTGATGCCCCACTTGTCTAGATGATGTACAGTGATTTTCAGCCCTGCGGATTAAACCCCCTCAGAGGAGTTGATTAAAATGCGACGTCAGCGAAAATGCTGAAAATAGATTTCGTAATTTTCAATCCAAGATGGCCGACTTGTGGTTTATCAGGGGGCGTGGCCATAATAATATTTTTTGTTTGGCATCACTTGACGAATGCATGTACCAAATTTCGTGGCTCTACGACAAAGCTGACAACGGGACGTCTCCCTTTGACGCAATGTATTTTGACTTTTGTAGGTGGCGCTGTCACCCCATTTTTTTATGCCCAATTCCAGATATGTGTTTAATGAGGGAAGATTATTCTTTTTAAAAAGTCAGTTTTGCATAATATGTTCTTTAAAAGAACACTATGTAACTTTTCTGGCAATGGGTTCACCACCTGCTTTTCTCCATGGAGCTGTTATTGCTTTGTCTGGAATGTTCCACAGTATTACATTAAACTCATCTATCTTTTAGATTAGCATTTATTCAAGTATTTTATTGCTCATTACAAATATCTAAAAAATTATTCTTGCTGTGAGCTTGGTCCCCTTTCCACAGATCTGATCTGTAACTTTGATGGGTGGCATCAACTGCTTGTGTCTAGGAGATGTGTAATGCCATACTGTGGATCTTATTGCTTTTCATGCAAAGTAATACATCTTTATGGGGTCAAATGTTTACATTTAAAAAAAAAAACAACTTAATTGATGAAGGTAACTTGTAAAATGTTAAGTGTTTTTAGTTAGGACTGCCAGCTACAAAAAACAAACACAATGTAGAAGAAAAGAGAAAACAGGTACAAAAAGTAATATATTAAGCAAATTTCTGGTACAACATATAGCATGCACTAGCTTTGGACAACAAGAACAAATCTGGGTTTTGACTACTGTGTTAGTGTTCTTCAATATTTGTAATAAAACAAAAACGTAAACCAGCTTAAGTCTTTTTAATGAGTGGTAACCTTGTGTTGTAAAGTGCTCTCTAAGATAATTTCTAACCCCATGCTTTCTCTTATGGTTCCAGGAGCCAGAGGTGGGGGCTAACCCAGTGCAGGTGGAGGTGGGAGAGTTCGACGAGGCCATTGACCCTGAGGAGGAAGTGGTGGAGGACACTCTGGACAGTAAGTTTGATGTATAAGAACATGGCGGCAAGGTGGCTGAATGGCTAGCACTCACACCTCACACCAAGAAGATTCTATGTTTGATCCCCAGGTCGCCCACAATAGGTCTTCTTTGTTATTAGATTAGGGATGTAACAATAACCGAAATATTGTGATATTGTATAGTTCAAAGTCTCACAATAATATCGTGGTCCATCACAATATGGAATTACAAGACTCTTTACTTAAATTCATTGTTATGGTGGAGTAATAAAAACAGAGGGAACTACATATACATTGATCCTTTGCTCCATTTCAAGAGTACATGAAGAAAAAACTGTTATTAAGTACTTTTAAATCTTAATTCTATGAATTATGACACAACTAAAGACTTGTCAAGGCATTTTAAAATAAAAAAGTAGTATATTTACAATTTTGTTAGTCTCCACAAAATATTGCAATAAATGTGAGATGCATATTGTGAAAATATAGTGCCAGGAGATGTTGATATCATTACATCCCTGTATTAGATCATCCATCCATCCATCCATTTTCT
>KN468848.1:12509-23032 GCA_000787095.1 Periophthalmodon schlosseri | reverse complement strand
TATTCTGTAAAGCTCGTTGAATTACTTTGTGGATCAGTTGTGTTATACAAATAAACCTGCCTTGCCTAATGTAAAACTCCTTGATATTTCCATGTTCACACCAAACGTTTGTGTGTTTTTGTTTAGTCTGATGCTGATCGATCCGCAGACGTGTGGCTGAGTGGATATTTCCTACAGCCACGGCGTTTTGGGCCCATTCAAAGGTGAAGGTCTCATCTCCAGTCTCCTCAGCGCGTCCAGGTCCATCACACACCACTGAAGCCTCATCGACCGCGCGCGCCACATCCGCCACATCCGCCACATCCGCCACATCCGCCACACCGCCACATCATCCGCCACATCCGCCACATCCGCCACATCCGCCACATCCGCCGTCCTTGCTCTCCATTGATCCCCTTTGCGCCTCGTCTTCTGCGTAACTCCACACACCGAGCTCCGAGTGCATCTCCCATCGTCCAGCGAGACAGAGGGCTGCTGTCCGTCCAGGTCAGAGCTGTCGACACGTTGGTTAGACGCAAAGGTGGAAGATAACGGACTGAAAGTAGTAAAGTACTGTACCTAAGTAAAGTACAGATACCTAAAAATTCTACTTAAGTACATTTTACAGCGGATACTTTTTACTTTTACTTCACTACATTTGAGAGCAGTATCTGTACTTTCTACTCCACTGGACTGAAAAGTAAAAAGTACTTTTCATATGAGTTGAGGGGTTATTTTTACCATGTTTTTGAGCTTTGAGCAAACAGAAATAAACACACAAAATTCATAAGAAAATTAAGAAATGGATTCATTACCGTCGGCCAAAATATGTATCATTTTTAAATCAAGATCACTACATTTAACACTTTAACTTTTTGCTCTTAAAGTACATTTTTAAAGGGGTACTTACATACTTTTACTTAGTGGATTTTTTTCATGTGATGCTTTGACTTTTTACCTCTGTATCTGTACTTTTACTTGAGTAACAGAACTGAGTACTTCTTCCCTCTCTGGTTAGATGCCGGGAGGATGACTGAATAAGTGAAGAGACTGCAGACTGGTAGACTCGTGTTTAATGTAAAAAGGCGAAAGGGGCGTGGACGTGTGTGAGCGGCGGGTACAGCACAGACAGTGTGTGTGAGTCTGGTAGATTCTGATGGTACGTGCGCACTCGAGAAGACCAGCTCCCTCTGTCCCGCTGAGCCGCCAATTAGCACACATGACTTGAGCGGCGGATGCTCACGTACACAAACACACACCGAGGACCCCAGAGAGCGCCCTGGAACCTGCCTGTCAGCTGCTGTTAGATCACACTGCAGTGCACCCACACCGCTGCCCGCACACACTCCAAACAAACCGGCGTCAGATGAGTAAATGGGCCAAAATGAACACATGTGTAACGTTTAAATTCACTCCAAATTCATTTAAACTTTTGCCCAAATTGAGCCTAGTGATCTAAACATCGCTGGGTTTGAGCTGCTTTGTAATTAAACAACACGCAGCAGTGTCACATCTTCTGTTCTTGTTCGTATTTTAATGACGCCATAAATAATTCTCAGCCAAGAGCAGGTTTATGAAGGATGCTGAGAAATGTGGATAAAACAAGTTCACAGGGCCAGCGCTCACATTCACAGCAAGAAGGTTCTGGGTTCGATTCCCGTGTCGCCCTGTGCAGAGTTTGCATGTTCTCCCTGCGTCTGGGAGGGTTTCCTTCTGTTTCACGTGCACAAGGTGAGACGGAGGTGGAGTCCTGCAGCTGAGGTAGTGCTGACCAAGCCTCGCAATAAGATGGCAGAGATGGGTCCCCGGGCGCCGCTCTGGACGCACACTGCTCCTGATGAGGTGCCCCAGCGGCAGTGAAATGTGGGTCAAATGCAGAGGATAAAAAGTGAACCTTAATAAAATAAACCTTAACTGAAAAGTCAGACATATGGCGTAAACTGGGAAACAAATAAACTCAATAATAAACGCTGCACCTCTGTTTTCTTTGAGCCGATCAATAGAAAGTGTAACTGTCATCGACAAAATAATCTTTCTATATTAATTATAATTGTTTGAATAACATTTTAATTCCCCATACAGAGCTGTGTCCATTGTGGCCTTGTCATGAACAATAGTTTAACTGAGCCTTAACGTCGGAGTCTGGACTGAATGCAAAATAGGCAGAGATAAAAGTTTAATGAGTGTCTTTTTGGCAGATGGCTTTAAGCCTGCAAACCATTTTCAATGTAATTTCTGAATAAACAAATTTGTTTAAGCAAGGGAGTTAATTGTAATCTCTTATTTATGCACATTTACTAGACCAGTGGTTTTAAAAACAGGGCTGTGCGGGCAAAAGCACATCTCCTGAAGACACATTGATGCCAGGGTGCGGTGGGAGAAGGCGGAGATGACGAGGAGATGGAAGGCCTCGGTGTGTCTGCTCAGGAGGAAGATCGTCCTTGCTCGTTGTTAAATGATTTCTTCCGGTTCAACTCCTTCTCCAATATCAGTCAAAATAGATCACTGCGAGATCACAGAGGAACAACACTAAGATTGGAGGAGTGACCCTGTTCTCTGGGTCACCTTTGCATACAACTCCGAAAATCCACCTGTTACTGCCATTTCAATGACTTTCCAGGTTGTCAGTAAGAGCGGGAGCCTTCTTAATTCTGAACTCGCCTTTTTATGTTTTTCTTAAAGGTCCTATATTACACAAAACTGACTCATGTGAGATTTATGTCAGAAACCTCCTCAAAAACAGACCTGGAGTTGTGTTTTGTTTCATTCACACATGTTTGAGTAACACTTTATTATTAGTCTGGCTACATCTCCAAAGCTCAAAACGCTCTGTTCCACTTTGTGATGTCATGAAGCAGTAATTTTCAAATTAACAGCTCCTTTTACCTTTAGTTCAGTAGAGATTAGCAATTCCAGGTCTGAAATCATCCAAATGATTCTATTGCAGTTGTATGGAGTTTATTTAAAAACGCAGTGGAGCACTCCCTGTATTACCACATGATGACATCACAAGGTGGAACAGAGTGTTTTCAGTTTGAGAGAAGGACTCAGCCTAAATCTGCAGGGTTTGTGTGTTAAACATGTGCGAATGAAACAAAACACAACTCCAGGTCTGTTTGTGACGAGGAAACAACATTAGAACAGGTCAGAAAACAGTGTAACACGGGCCCTTTAAAGAGCAAAAGAACGCGCACCATTTTACCTGCACTTGTCACTAGATGGGGCTGTGATACTGCTACTCGGTCAGTGGGGCTGGTCACTCATAGCTGAAGCTGCACTGTGGGTGAACTCAGCAAGAGCTCCAATTTACCAAGTCAGTAACAATGAGACCAACCTTTCTGAAGCGGGATAGTGTAGCTGTACTGTAATTATAGTTAAACCTCAGCCTATTGCACTGCATGGGATTTTTAAGCCATTCTCGCCCATAATGCTTCAGACAGAGGTTTACCAGGCATTAGGATTAGTGTGTCCATAGTGAGCATTGTCTTGTAAAATAAATCATTTACATACATCGCTTTTCGTCTATATTTTACAGTAATAATTCTAATATCGTAATCACGTGGGCCACTGTCCTATGTGGTTGTGTGTCTCTTTCTGTCGTATAAAACATGAAATTTTTGAAAAAGAAAATGATTTACTATTTGCTGTATCTGTCTCATCACTGAACTCTCTCAGTGGTGCCACATAAAGCACAGCACTAATGATGTTCCTATGTGTAGATATTATAATAATTTACACATTATTCTCATGTAGAACAGTGGAAACAGCTCCTTCTCACTGACATAAGCCCATACGCAGCTTTGTTATTTCGTAGTCCTGATGTGTGAACTTGTTTTACCGCATAAGCTTTTGTGAGGCGCAGATCTACGGCTGCGCAGCTGCACCCGTTCATTTAAGAGGATGAAAACAAATATTTCTTTTTCTTTTGGTTTTTGTAAACAATAGGCTAATTATTCTAACCCCATTAAGCAGAAGTCGAGTCTCAACACATAACATTTATTAGCCTGGAGTAGCCTATATAGCCTAATTATAACAAACGTGCAGGCAAAACACTGCAAATGAAACTGATTTCCATAAGTACATAAACCCCCACAGAACCTGTTGAGGAGGCTTGGAGAGCAGACTTAGGGAAATGACATGCAAATCGAATAATCATTTTACATTTTCAGGCATGATTTGCTAACAGTTATTGTTTTGACCTGGGTCCTCAGTTGACAAAAGAAACCTGCTCCCTCCGAGGAGCAGGAAATCAGCCTCTGGAGAGCTCTTATGTCTGGAGAGTGCAGGCAGAGCGTGATTGCTGCTCTTGGCGGAGGGGATCAGAGATGGGGTTTCACTCAAGAACAGACAGACGAAGGCCATAGCTGCTTTGTCCATGTAACATTTGAATATATACACACTTTGTCAAGCCAAACCATTCATTATTTGGGTTTTCTAACTTAGACATTATTCCTGATGATTTGATTTCATTTTTTTTTATGTTTATAGTATAACTAATTGTAAAGTAATGTAACTTTGTGACAATAAGCACATTTGAATGACTCCTTTCATTCATCTGTTTATCTCTGTTTACATTTGTTTATTATGTGTTGTGTGCGCATGCGCGGATGCATGTAGTGATGTGATGAGGTAAATCCTTGAAGATGGGTTAATGTAGGTTAGGATTTTCTTGTCTAAATATTATGCTGAATATTTGTACTGTACATTTAATTTTCTCGACACGAAATAATTTTGAGTGACATTAAAAACAACAAATGAGCGTTGCGCGTGTTCCAGCTCTTGTCCAATCACAGGCCGGTGCGAGGCGCACGCCCCGCCCACAGACTGGGTGTTCTAAAAAGAACGTCACTGCCTCATACATTTAGCTTTAGCCAAAATTAGCTACGTTAGTTGTGAAAATCAATCACAGATATTCCTCTTTCAGCTGTCGTTTTAATTCACGAGTTACAGACCGGACTCAGTAAACGAAGGTCCCGGGGCTTTAGTATCAACATGAACATTAAAACTTTATTCCAGTGCAGAGACATGCTCAAAGGAGAACTAGCGTCATTTGTGTGAAATGCGGGCTAGCTTCATAAATGCTAGGTTAGCTAACTAGCAACGGTCGAGAGGCGAAAGTGGCTAACATTAACAACTGCTGAGCCTTTTGACACCATCCTTTGGTCCTACATTAATATACGTGTTCCTGGACGCATAAAAAGACGCGTTGATAGGGTTTACGAGCAAAGTAAGTACATTCATTTGCTAATTAGCCGTTAACATCTGACTCCCCAGAGCCACTGGCAGCTAACGACACCACGGTATTTCGGTTAAACGGACCTTTTGTAAAGTTTCACTTGTTTATGTTTGTAAAGGCCGTGGGTTTAGTCTACAGTAAGTTTCAGGCTAGGATTTGCTTTGATTAACGTTTATATTGTGGCTGTTTCCACTGTCTCCATTTTAAAGGTAACTGTTGTTTGTATGGATGTAGTCGTTGCTAATGTCACAGACCTTTATGCCTCATGTAATGTAATATACTTCAGAATGCAGTTTGAGTTGGTTATGTGCGGGTTTACGTTTATATGGGCACAGACTGAGACTTGTCAGGCGTTACATGCAACAGGTGCAGCTCACACTCACATGTCAGCAACAAGACGACCTGGAGCAGGACTGGAGGCACATGGAAGACCCGCTCATATTCCAGCATAATTGTTTTCACATTGATTATCTAATGTGAGCGGGTTTGTTTTGTGCAACACCAGTAATGTCTCTATTCATGTCACTGTAATCCAGGAACGCTTCATCACTGGTGTAAATGGGGGAGCACCTTGTTAGTGACATCCAGAATTAGCTCGTCTCCACAGCCAAAACCTCCATTTAGATGGCTGGAAGTGGAGCCACTGGTATCTTCCTCCACTTTGTGTCGTCCTCTTATAAAAGACCAGTATACAGTGTTTATTTGAGAGTTTTAAACAGAACGTGTTACTGAGCCAAACAAGAGTGTGCTGCACTCGGTTGTCAATTCATGGCAGACTCCAGTCTTCTCTAGCAACCTCTTCACGGCTCTGACGCCAAAGAGCTGACAATGGCTTGGAGCTCCTTTTCCAGGAAATTTTTTGATGAGCTTCAGTGATGAGTCATTGTATAAAGAAACATCTTCCTCCCTTTAGTTCTGTCCATCTAGCTCACAGTGCTGTTCACACCTAAAACATGGGCTCTGCTGATGATGTTTTGCATCACCTGAGACCACATCTTTAATAGTCTTCTTTGTCTTTGTCCCTCACAGAGAGAATAGGTCTCTGCAGGCAGAGCAATGGGAGCATTCCTGGACAAGCCCAAGACACAGAAGCACAACTCTCATGGGGAGGGCAACGGCCTACGCTACGGGCTCAGCTCCATGCAGGGCTGGAGAGTGGAGATGGAGGACGCTCACACGGCTGTTCTGGGACTTCCTGCTCCTAGTATGAAGGACTGGTCTTTCTTTGCTGTTTATGATGGCCACGCTGGCTCCAAAGTTGCTAACTACTGTTCCAAACATCTCCTGGAGCACATCATCGGTGCCAGCTTCGGGCAGCAGGGTGATGGCACTGGCAGTGACCCCACAGCGGTGGTGCCGCCCTCAGTGGAGGCTGTGAAGGCTGGGATCAGGACTGGCTTCTTGAAGATTGATGAACATATGAGGAGTTTTTCTGATCTGAGAAATGGAATGGACCGTAGTGGCTCCACAGCTGTGGGCATCCTCGTCTCACCAGATCATTTCTTCTTTTTAAATTGTGGAGATTCACGCGCTGTTCTTTATCGCAACTCTAATGTGTGCTTTTCAACGCTCGACCACAAGCCCGGCAACCCTCGAGAGAAGGAGCGCATCCAGAACGCAGGCGGCACAGTTATGATCCAGAGGGTGAACGGGTCGCTGGCAGTGTCCAGAGCTTTGGGGGACTATGACTATAAGAATGTGGATGGTAAGGGCCCCACGGAGCAGCTGGTCAGCCCTGAACCAGAAGTATTTGAAATGGTGCGCGCCCCAGAACAGGACCAGTTTGTGATCTTGGCATGCGACGGCATCTGGGACGTCATGTCCAACGAAGACCTCTGTGTTTTTGTCAAATCCAGACTTGAGGTGATCAGTGATCTGGAGCGAGTGTGTAATGAAGTGGTGGATACTTGTCTTCACATGGTATGGACACACTGTAGTTTAAATACTTTTATTTTAATGTAAAGTCTCCCAGTTAACTATATCTCTTTAAAATGGTCCAAAAACACTTTTATTTTCTGTTTTTGTTGGCCTTAGGGAAGTCGAGATAATATGAGTGTGGTGCTGGTGTGTTTGCCAAATGCCCCTAAAGTCTCAGAAGAAGCCGTGAGGAAAGATGCCGAACTCAACAAGTACCTGGAGTCTCAAGTTGAAGGTACAAACACACACAAACAAAGGTAATGGTGGTTAAATGCATGTAATGTTACCAGAGCCTCTAACGTTATCTGACCAAAGAGAGAGCATCGTATTAATGGAGAGACTCTTTGTGGTTTGGGGATTTCCAGTGATGGTGCTGTACAGGTGCTATATCACTTTGCTCTTGTTCTCATGTATTATATTATAGGCCTCAACACGCCGCTCCAGCTCCCGCCTTCAGTCACAACATGATCACAACCTGATTCTGTTTCACTCGTAATCAGCTGCAACTCACTCTTATACTCCATATCCCAATTTACTTTGGTATATTTTGAAATTAGAAGTGCCACTCACACTCAGCTCCTGATCTAATTACTATTTTTTGTTACATAAGCCTGCAACAGTTTAATCCTGTTCTCCAGAGTAACGATTTCTTTTAATTTGATCAAACAGGCTGGGGAAAAAACACTGAAACTTAAAGCTACAGTTTTGTTTTTACACATGGCTCCTTTGGTTTGGCACTTTATAATGATGAATGAGCATCTGAACTGAAGGGGTTTAAAATGTCTTTTCAGAGATGATGTCCCAGCCGGGCGAGGATGGCTATCCTGACTTGGCAACAGTGATGAGGAACCTCTCTGCAGACAACAACATGCCTCCTCTGCCTCCAGGAGGAGGCCTGGCCAGCAAGTAAGTTATATCGACTCCTGTGCCTTTCATTTAAAAACAAGTATGCACGAACTTCAGACGACAGCAGACAATGGTCATAAGAGAAAATGTAGTTTATGTGCCAGTCTAAAGTGTTGTTCTTTTTTAGGCACGGTGTTATTGAAGCAGTATACAACAGTATGAATCCATACAGGGAGGAGGATGGGGTGAGTGTTTATTTAATACATGTTAAAATATTGATTTAAATGTGCTAGCTTTGGAGAATAAAACGGACACATGACCTGTTTTTAGACACATTCTGAGAATGTCACATTTCAGACTTTCTAATCGTCAGACGGGCAGACAGAACGCTGACCGCGTACTGTTTATCATTTGCATGGCGCTTAATGTCTTGCTGCTGATTTCCACATAAGAAGTGCATGTCACTTTAAAAACCAGTGTAAAGAACGTTCTAGTCTACAACATGGCGCCGTCTACACCAGCGTGTGGTGCTTGTGGTCCTGTGGTGTTGTGTGACTTGTTGGTACACTATAGGGACAGTTTTCTTTCTTTTCATTGATAGATTCTTATATTGTTCCCAAAATACAGACAAATGCAAAAGCTTAATTGGCTCATGGGAATGCTGTTAACAAATGTTACAGTGGTTTTGTATTGATAATACTTCAGAGTGCTCAACACATAAATATATATTGATAAGGGATGTCTAACTGTGTGTTCAACCTCTAATTAACGCAGCCCTCCTGTTTCATTTGGTAAGTGAGAGCATATATAAGTGTGAAATCCCTTCCTCTTTTTCCTATCCTCATCAAAAACATGGACAACCATGCACACACAGCACACAGTCCTCTAGGCATGTCAGTGCCCCCCTCACCACATACTGTCCCCTCCTGTCTGCTCCATCAGCCCTGTCCCTGCTCCGGCCCACTCCTGTAGCTCTCAAGCATGTAGACCCATTCAGAGTCTAAGGTGTGTGTCTTTGGGTCAGATGAGGATGAGCGGTTGTTTTTGCTCCTGTCTGTTGTCGAGCACATCACTCACACACACGCGCGCATGCACCGGTCCTACTCGCATGCAGTCCACACGAGTGTCCACACCTGTACAGCAGCCTGTTTATGTCGAGCCCCTCCAAAAGACCAGTGGAGTGGATGTGTGCCCAGTCGCAAAAGGAGATACTCCTCATGAGTACACTAACTGTTTCCAGACTTTTTATCTCCAAAGTATTTTTATTTTTTAGGAAAAAATGGTGTTCAGTACAACATATGGAAGACCTGAGTGTATTCTAGTAAACTATGTACTTAATAACACACATCTATCTCTGCCCCCCTCTCTCTGTGTTCATTTTTCAGATGGGAGCTGACATGGACTACCAGTGGTAGCTGTCCAGCACAACCGCCCAATTTTACCAAAAAATAGGACCACTTTTCAATTCAAGATCACATCCGTCAGCTCCAGGTTTTTCAACTATACACGGTGACGTCTAAGGAGTTTACAGTGATTTTAAATGGTGTGGTAAAAATATGAAAATCTGTTGTCTTTGAAAATAAAGCTACAATAACATCAGATGTGAAGCACAATTTGAGCTGTTAGCAGCCCTGCTCCGCACACATGCGTATCCTAAGGTGCCTTGTTCAAAAGAAGGGAGCACATTTAAACTCATTTGTCCAGCTCACACTGAACCAGAGCGTCACCGCTGAATACTGAAGACACTGAACTGTTGACTTGCACGTGGCCGACATGACAACTTCAACTCTGCTAGAATCCTCTGATCCATTCCAGTCCAGTTATTGGTACATGAGGCGGTAATCTAAGCCGCCCTTCTGAGTAGAACCATTTTAAAGCTTCCAATAATCTAAATACTTTAGACTAATACAGACTCAATATCTTGGCCCCGTTTCACAGGAGGTTCAATAAACCCTGGGTTTATTTAACTCAGTGTTAATCTCCCCTGAGACAGACAACTCCGAGTTTTCTGTTTCATGAAGCAGGTTTGGAGCAGAGTTAGAACATCAGAGATAGTAAACCTCGGGTTTAGGACACAAGACTTTATGAGTGGATCCCAGAAAAGAGCATTCACCATGGCAACGGTAAACCAGAGGAGGCTTCCATCTTAGAGAGACAGGAAGTCATGTGACCGAGGTTCACAGAGCGAGTTGCCATGGTGACTGACTCAGGGTTTAGGTTAACGCTGTGAAACTGAACTCTTTTCCGGGTTAACAAACTCTGAGTTTGACCTAAACCTGCTTCTTGAAACAGGGCTCTTGTTAAGGTAGAACATCGACACAGTTCTTCAAACAGGGCTCTTGTTAAGGTAGAACATCGACACAGTTCTTAAAACAGGGCTCTTGTTAAGGTAGAACATTGACACAGTTCCATTGCACGTTCCTCAGCTCTCGCTCAAGAACCTTACAGTCGCCCTTTTTCTTCTAAGTGCTATTTCCATTTGCATCAGCTTGTCAGAATCATAAGCTCTTGAAGCTGCTGATATTGTAGACAAATAGAAATATAT